>SJYC01021369.1:0-10298 GCA_006408675.1 Madoqua kirkii | reverse complement strand
AAACTCTTAAAAATATAACATTATTTAAGCACTTATCAAAAATAGTAATATTATTTAAGCACTTATCATGTTAGGACTTCCCTGGTGGCTCAGTGATAAGGAATCTGCCTGCCAATGCAGGAGACACGGGCTAGATCCCTGGATCAAGAAGATATGTCTCCTAGAGAAAGAAATGTCAACCCACTCAAGTATTCTTGCCTGGAAAATCCCATGAACAGAGGTGCCTGGTGGACTATAGTCCATGGGGTCACACAGAATTGGACATGATTTAGTGACTAAACAGCTTACTATGTTACACGTGGTTTCTGGGAATTATTGTACTTAATCTTTATCATGAGCCTGAGAGATGATACTATTATCACCCTTGTTGTAGGTTAAATAATAGCTTCCGAAAGATAGTCCATTTTAATCACCTAAACACGTGAATATGTTACCTCATATGTGAAAAAAGAACATTGTTAATCTGGTTAAACTAATGATCTTAAAATGACTCAGGAATGTGCATTAGATACTGAAGGATTCTGTGATTATATTGTCCTAATCATTAACTGTTTGAGTCTGCTGTTTTGTGAAGAAACAAGGCAAGGTTTGTTGTTCAGTCACTCAGTCATGTCCCACTCTCTACAACCCCATGGACTTCAGCACACCAGGCTTCCCTGTCCTTCACTATCACCCAGAGTTTGCCCAAACTCATGTCCAATGAGTTGGTAATGCCATCCAACCATATCATCCTCTGTCGTCCCCTTCTCCTCCTGCCTTCAATTTTTTCCAGCGTCAGGGTCTTTTCCAATGATTTGTTTCTTTGCATCAAGCAGCCAAAGTATTGAAGCTTCAGCTTCAGCGTGAGTCCTTCCAATGAATATTCAGGACTGATTTCCTTTAGAGGTGACTGCTTTGATCTTCTTGCTGTCCAAGGGACTCTCAAGAGGCATCTCCAGCACCATGGTTCGAAGGCATCAATTCTTTGGCACTCAGCCTTTCTTATTATCCAACTCTCACAGCTGTACATGGTTAATGGAAAAACCATAGCTTCGACTGTATGAACCTTTGTTGGCAAAGTAATGTCTCTGCTTTTTAATATGCTGTCTAGGTTTGTCATAGCTTTTCTTCCAAGGAGTGTCTTTTCATTTTATGTTTGCAGTTACCATCCTCAGTGATATTGGAGGCCTGGGAGATTTCAGGTTTTCTATAATAAGAGGCAGGGGACATGGATGGGCCTTTGTACCCTGAGGGCTTGTGGGAGTGGGGCAACAAGGTTCTGCTATGTTCATCTCCATTAAAATTATTTGACCATTGCTAATTTAGAAGAATGGTCCTCAGCCCTGGATATATACTAAATTACCTTTGATGCTTTAAAGTAAACCAGATTTGGTCATCAAATCAGACAAGTTAAATCAGAATATCTTTTATTAAGACATAGACACACATATATTTTTTTTTCTCATTAAAATTTTTTTATTATTTATTTTTTGGCCCTGCCTCGAAGGATCTTTCCTTCCAGATTAGGGATCAAATCTGTGACCCCTGCATTGGGAGAGAAGAGTCTTAACCACTGGACTGCCAGGGAAATCATCACACTTTATTCTTTTGGTAAATTAATTTATTTTAATTGGAGGAGAATTACTTTATAATATTGTAATGATTTTTGCCATACACTGGCATGAGCCAGCCATGGGTGTACATGTGTCCCCCATCCTGAACACCCCACCCTCCTCCCTCCCCATCCCATCTTTCAGGGTCATCCCAGTGCACCGGCCCTGAGCACCCTGTCTCATACATCAAACATGGACTGGCGATCTATTTCACATATGGTAATATAAGTGTTTCAATGCTATTCTCTCAAATCATCCCACCCTTGCCTTCTCACACAGATTTCAAAAGTCTATTCTTTACATCTGTGTCTCTTTTGCTGTCTCACATATAGGGTCATCATTACCAGCTTCCTAAATCCCATATATATGCATTAATATACTTTATTGGTATATTTACTTAATATTTTCAATGTGTTGGTGTTTTTCTTTCTGGCTTACTTCACTCTGTATAATAGGCTCCAGTTGCTTACTTCACTCTGTATAATAGGCTCCAGTTTCATCCACCTCATTAGAATTGATTCAAATGGATTCTTTTTAAGAGCTGTTTTCTGGTCTTACATTTAGATCTTTAATCCATTTTGAGCTTATTTTTGTGTATGGTGCTAGAACATGTTCTAGTTTCATTCTTTTACAAGTGGTTGACCAGTTTTCCCAGCACACTTTGTTAAAGAGATTGTCTTTTCTCTATTGTATATTCTTGCTTTCTTTGTCAAAGATAAGGTGTCCATGCTGCTGCTGCTGCTGCTGCTGCTGCTGCTGCTGCTGCTGCTGCTGCTAAGTCGCTTCAATCATGTCCGACTCTGTGCGACCCCATAGACGGCAGCCCACCAGGCTCCCCCGTCCCTGGGATTCTCCAGGCAAAAACACTGGAGTGGGTTGCCATTTCCTTCTCCAGTGCATGAAAGTGAAAAGTGAAAGTGAAGTCATTCAGTCACGTCTGACTCTTAGCGACCCCTTGGGCTGCAGCCTACCAGGCTCTTCCATCCATGGGATTTGGGCAAGAGTACTGGAGTGGGGTGCCATTGCCTTCTCCAAAGGTGTCCATTGGTGCATGGATTTATCTCTGGGCTTTCTATTTTGTTCCATTGATCTATTTTTCTGTCTTTGTGCTAGAACCATACTGTCTTGATGACTGTGGCTTTGTAGTAGAGCCTGAAGTCAGGCAGGTTGATTCCTCCAGTTCCATTCTTCTTCTTAAAGATTGCTTTAGCTATTCAAGGTTTTTTGTATTTCCATACAAATAGTGAAATTATTTGTTATAGTTCTCTAAAAAATACCACTGGTAGCCTGATAAGGATTGCATTGAATCTATAGATTGCTGTGGGTAGTGTATTCACTTTTACCATATTGATTCTTCTGACCCATTAACATGTTATATTTCTTCATCTATTTGAGACAGACATATCTTTTTAAAAAAATCCTTAGGCAATTTTAATTTCAAGCAGAGTTGAGAATCACTGGTTTGGGTAATGTTATTATTATTATGGCTTCGCTGTATGCATGCCTCAAGTGTATTTGACCATCTTTAACAAATAAAGTTAAGGAATTGAATCTGATCTTAGCAAGTCATTTGAAAATGATTCTCAATGATTTGAAGGAGAAAAGGGAAGAAAATTATAAAGGCCTGGATGACAGCTGCAATCCTAAAAGCTCTCATCAGTTAGACTGATTTTTTTACATGATAGTGAATTCTAATGTATTCAATATTTTCCTAAATATAAGAATTTCTTCTTTTAATATTAAGAATTTGACTATGAATTTTTACCTAAGTGAATTCTTTATATAGAAGTTACATATATCTTTAGGTCTACTTGTGTATAAGGCTTACTAGTTATGCTGTTCAAATCTTTTATATAATTATTGATTTTAAAAAATCTGCTGGATTTATTAATTGCTGATTTCCAGGAGAAATATTACCAACCTCAGATATACAGATGATACCACTCTACTGGCAGAAAGTGAAGAGGAACTAGATAGCCTCTTGATGAGGGTGAAAAAGAGTGAAAAGGCTGGCTTAAAACTCAACATTCATAAAACTAAAACCATGACATCCTGTCCCATCACTTCATAGCACATAGAAGGGGAAAAAGTGGAGACAGTGATAGATTTTATTTTCTTGGGCTCCAAAATCACTGCAGATGATAACTGCACCCATGGAATTAAAAGATGCTTGCTCCTTGGAAGACAAGCTATGACAAACCTAGACAGCATATTAAAAATCAGAGACATCACTTTGATGACAAAGATCCGTATAGTCAAAGCTATGGTTTTTCTAATACTCATGTATGGATATGAGAGTTGGACCATAAAGAAGACTGAGTGCTGAAGAATTGGTGCTTTTGAATTGTGGTGCTGGAGAAGACTCTTGAGAGTCCCTTGGAGAGCAAGAAAATCAAATCTGTCAATCCTAAAGGAAATCAACCCTAAATAGTCATTAGAAGGACTGATGCTGAAACTGAAGCTTAATACTTTGGCCACTTAATGTGAAGAGCCAACTCATTGGAAATGACCCTGATGCTGGGAGAGATTGAAGGCAGGAGGAGAAAGGGGTGACAGAGGATGAGATGGTTGGAGGACATCAGTGACTCAAAAAACATGAATTTGGGAAAATTCCAGGAGTTGTTAATGGACAGGGAAGCCTGGCATGGTACAGGCCATGGCTTCGCAAAGAGTGGAACACAACCTAGTGACTGAGCAAGGGCAACAAGGACAGTCTGTTAGAATCACCTGTTTCATAGTGAACTGTCACTTTTTATTTACACATTTTGAGGCTATATTATAATGTAAGTGCAAATTAACAATTTTCTTATCATCTTGGTAAGCAGGACTTTATAGCTTTATGTAGTTGACCCTCTGTTTTTAGCAATGCTTTTGTGCCTAGAGTCTATTTTTGAATAATACTAGCATAGCAGTATCAGTTTTCTTTGGGTTATTGTTTTCTTGGTATAATTTTCTGGTCTTTGAGTTTCCACCTATCTAAGACTTCATAGTTTCTGTTTATCTCATTTAAACCAATTCCTGGAATAATTTTCCAGCCTAACAACAATTGCATTATAATTGAATGCTTCTATGGGTTTCCTATTTGTAGCATATTTTCTACTGTTTTCCCTCTTCCCCTCACATTTCTTGTTCAGATTATTTTCTTTTTTTGTGTGTTTAAATTTTCTGGGCATTTCCCTGTTTCGCAAGCCCATTGTACCCATGGGAACAACCATGACAATCTGATGTGAGCATCATAGCCAGTCACAGTTGACTGACCGTGACCCAGTAAAGCCAGGAACAGCAGAGACTGAGAATTGTCATAGCTGAATCATATGAACAGGTGTTCTCCAGGGTAAGCCCCATGAAGTACTGGTACTAAGGCCACAGTTCCATAGATCCTGCCTTCTCTCAGATTTATTTTTTAGCTCCTTTCTAGAATTAAGAAGAAGCTCTTGTAACTGTCTAATTTCATTTCAATTTAAACTGGCTAAAGTCAATATCTGCTACTTAAAAATAATGTAAGCTTAGTACAGTAAACATGGTTTTTGATTTTTAACTCACTAGTACAGTCTGTAGGGGAATTAGCCATTAAATCCCGAAGTTAAAAGTACTTGAGATAAAAAATATTGGCCTCTGATAGGTATGTTATATAATGGGTTTATAAACAAATATAAAGAAGCCTATTAAGTATCAGTTCAGTTCAGTCGCTCAGCCGTGTCCGACCCTTTGCAACCCCATGAATCGCAGCATGCCAGGCCTCCCTGTCCATCACCAACTCCCGGAGTTCACTCAGACTCACATCCATCGAGTCAGTGATGCCATCCAGCCATCTCATCCTCTGTCGCCCCCTTCTTCTCCTGCCCCCAATCCCTCGCAGCATCAGAGTCTTTTCCAATGAGTCAACGTAGAAGAAATAAGAAGAGGTGATTTAAAAGAAAAAAAAAACTTTACATCTTTGATTTTTCTGAGTTCCTGGATATTTCTGGAGTACTTTTCATTTTTTCTCCTATCTCTAATTGGTAAGTGCTATGTTAATTTAAATTAGTTTCCTTTTAAGGACAGTTGAGATATTTTGAGGAGAATGAGGTAAACATAAAATGCTTTTCTATGTTATTTTCTCTTTTAATCTTTATAATATCCATTCTGGAGTTATTATTCCTTGTTCACATCTGACGACAGTGTGACTCAATGGTATTAAACCATTTGCCCAAAGTTATCTTGTTATTAAATGGTGATTCAGAATTTAAATTCTAGTTCTGATTCTGAAGATTTTTCCATGATTCTAGGACATCTCATGAAAATAATTGCTGTCAGTGTCAAAGCAAGAGCCTTATAAAGTTAAACTCTCCAGTCCATTCCTTATCAAAAATCTTTTAAACTAAAATCAGAGTTCTTTATGAATTGCTCTGGATTAGAAGTCCCTCAATGATCTGATCCACAGGAAAATTTCAGTCCTATATAACTACACTTTAGTTATTTCCCAATTATTCCCTACTCTTGATTGTCCATGTGAGAGAACTTCCTTTGGAATAATACCCTCTGTTGACTAAAAAAAAAAAAAAAAAGATGTACAACATGAGAGCTATAAATTAAGTTTTATTTGCAGCTTACTGAGGGGCATACCTCCCTGATAACATAGCCTGGAAGACAGCCTCTCAGATAGCTCCAGGGAACTGTTCTGAAAAGATAGGATCACTAATTGAGACTACTGAAACAGACACATAAATAAAAAGGGGAGAAAAAAATGAATTCACGTGTGGTAGACAAGGTACAGAACAGGCAAATGGATAGGGTGGTGGAGAGGGGAGGGCAAGTGATGGGACTGAAGAATTATCACATATTGGTGATCCTGTAAATCAGTGACATCATGAGCATGGCTGAAAGTACCTGAAGAACATAGTATTAAGAGCGTAGAGAAGGTGGCCAAAGAAATAAATGTAATATGAACAGTTAAAAGATGAAGAGCCCATGAAGGAGAATAGATTACTTGGTTCATGAGTAAAAAGAAAATATGATAACCAGCTGAGCATTTTAAGAAGGGAGTACAAAACTGTAAAAAGATAAAATAAGTTAAAGGCTAAAGATTAGCCACTGGATTTAGCCATTAGATCACTAGAAACCTTAACAAGAGTAATTAAATAGAGGGCTGTTATATAAACCTGATTGCACTGAGTTGACAGGCAAATGGGAAATATAAATTTTATTCATAGATTACTCTTCAAAATGTGGAGATAAAGAAAATAATCAAAATATGGTGCTAGAAAATTAATCAAATTGAAAGAAGTTGTAAATAGAAAATGAGGAAAGGAAAAAATATATCACTGATTAGCAATGTACTAGCTAGACATAGGAGGCCATGAGATTACAGTCAAGCTTATCGGGAAAGCCCTGTATAACAGGAGGGATTAACCCATCTGGTAGATTGGACAGAATGAGGTAAGCATAGTGTATTAGATGGCTAAGGGTGCCATACCAAAGTGCTACATACTGTGTGGCTTAAACAAAATTTATTTCCTCACAATTCTGGAAGCTAGAAGTCTGAGATCAAGGTGTAGGACAGGGTCAGTTTCTTCTTAAACCTCTCCCCTTGACTTATGAAATACCATCTTTTCCCAATATCCTCACATGGTCTTCCCTCTGTACACATATATTTCCAAATTTCTTCACCTTATAAAGATACTAGAAATGATCTCATTTTAGCTAAATTACTTCCTAAGACCCTATCTCCAAGCACAGTCACATTCTGTGGTATTAATACTAAAGATTAGGAATTCAACACATGAACTTTTGGGGGACACAATTCAGCCCACAATATACGGGTGCATATATTTAATAATTAAAGGAGAAAAAAGTCAGAAATCTAGCCAAGCTTTCAACACACATTTTATTACATATGCTTCTAAAGTATAGGTTTGTTGATAAGGATCATATAAGCAGAACTGTGGAAAGTGGCTTATTAGTCAGTTTGGACAGCTTTAACAAAGTACCATAGACTGGTATTTATTTCTAACAGTTCTGGAGGCTGGAGTCCAAAATCAGAATGCCAGCATGGTCACGGTGGGTTCTGGTGAGACTTATCTTCCTGATTTAAATCTTCTTGTATCCCCACATGGCAGAGTATGCAAGAGATTCTCCATCTCTTGCTCTTTAACTAAAGGCACTAGTACATTAATGAGAGCTTTACCCTCATGACCTAATTCCTTTTAAAAGAGCTCACCTCCATGTATCATCACCTTGGTAATTAGGATTTTAGGGTATGGATTTGGTGGTTTGGGAGACACAAGCATTCAGTTCAGAATATAGGTACTACAAAAGAATATTCAATATGAAGTATTAGCATTTATAGGACTGTTGAAACTTCTATTTTAAACCATATTTTCAAATCTACTTTCTGACAGGGAGATCAGTTGTGATTGAGGTGGTGTTTTATGGAACATGGTGTTGAATCACTAACACATTACTTTTTAGTTGTAAAGTGAAATGCTGAAATATTCTTCTACATTTGAAGAACTGTCTGTTCGACTTACATCATCTTAAGAAAAAACTGACAGCCATCATCGTAAATTAAAAGAAAAAAAACTAGCAGTTAAGAAAAAGAATGTATTTTTGATCCTCTATATGTCTCTAGGGATTGGGAAATTTAATATAATTAGAAGGCAGATAATTACTGCAGTAAGTCTATGCACACAATTGTGGAGGGTAGTGTTTTACAAAAAAGATTGAGTTGGTCAAGTAAATAATTTGATTTTTTTACTATTATTTATATTAAATGTTTCAAATGAAATATTTATTTGTTGTCACAGATCTCTAAAAACTGCATAAACTTGGTTCTAAAACTCATTTTATTTAAGTCATTTAAGCCACTAACTTAAGCTCTGCTAAGAAATTCCTAGAAGAAATCCTGTGGACTGTAAATATTTGGGGTAGAAATTAAGCAATGAAAAATTTTTAGTAATCAAAGCAAAATTGAAACCATTTGTAATAATTACAGGGTACAAAACTCTTTTTTATCTTTTAAAATCAACTATATATTTCTTCTTCGGTGGTCCCCTTCTCCTCCAGCCCCCAATCCCTCCCAGCATCAGTCTTTTCCAATGAGTCAACGCTTCGCATGAGGTGGCCAAAGTACTGGAGTTTCAGCTTTGGCATCATTCCTTCCAAAGAAACCCCAGGGTTGATCTCCTTCAGAATGGACTGGTTGGATCTCCTTGCAGTCCAAGGGACTCTCAAGAGTCTTCTCCATTACCACAGTTCAAAAGCATCAATTCTTCCGTGCTCAGCCTTCTTCACAGTCCAAGTCTCACATCCATACATGATGACTGGAAAAACCATAGCCTTGACTAGATGGACCTTAGTCAGCAAAGTAATGTCTCTGCTTTTGAATATACTATCTAGGTTGGTCATAACTTTTCTCCCAAGGAGTAAGTGTCTTTTAATTTCATGGCTGCAGTCACCATCTGCAGTAATTTTGGAGCCCCCCAAAATAAAGTCTGACACTGTTTCCACTGTTACCCCATCTAGGATGAGATGGCTGGATGGCATCATGGAATCATGGAATCGATGGACTTGAATCTGATTGAACTCTGGGAGATGGTGATGAACAGGGAAGCCTGGCGTGCTGCGATTCAGGGGGTCGCAAAGAGTCGGACACGACTGAGTGACTGAACTGAACTATTTCTTGATTGATTTATATTTCTTAAATCCACTAGAACTTTCACTCCGTGAAGACAGAGATTTTATCTATTTTACTACTAATTCTGATTGCTGGAACAGTTCTTGGCACCCAATAATCATTAATTACTCAATAAATATTAGTTAAATGGATGTTCTCAAAGCAAATGGAGCTACTGGGCATTAGCTTAGAATGAATATGTGTATGTGGTGCTGTGCTTTGTCTCTCAGTCATGTCCAGCTCTTTGTGACCCAATGGACTGTAGCCCTCCAGGCTCCTCTGTCCATGGGATTCTGCAGGCAAGAATACTGGAGTGGGTGGCCATGCCCTCCTCCAGGGGATCTTCCTGACCCATGGATGGAACTCTGAGTCTCTTACATCTTCTGCATTGGCAGGCAGGTTCTTTATCACTAGCAAACCTGGGAAGCCCATATGTTGACTAAGATGGTAAGAATTCACCTGCAATACAGGAGACTGGGTTTGATCCTTGGGTGAGGAAAAATCCCCTGAAGAAGGGAAAGGCTACACACTGCAGTATCCTTGCCTGGAGAATCCCAAGGACAGAGGAGTGTGACAGGCTACATTCCATGGGTCACAACCAGTCAGATATGACTGAACACACACACACACACGGTGTGTGTAGTAGTGACTTGGAATTATCATTAATGTGTAATCATTAATTTATTTTGAAAGCAGTCATGTCTTAGTGCTGGGATATAGGAGAGTTTCTTCCTATATCCAATGATACCAGGTTGCATTTTTTCCTCTTTAATAATTGAGATTTTGTCTGCCTATTTGTTTTATCCTTTATTAGATTATTAGATATCAATCAGCATTCCTGAATTAAATAATAGGTATATATATATTTGGAGAACAAAGATGACCAGATTCAGTTTTCTATGCTTTCATTTTGGAAAATAGTTTGATATTTTCTCTTTGATTTGTATCTTTTCCCAAAGACACAAAGGTGTTTTTTCCTTATAAATTTGTAGATTTTATGCATTTGAGAAAATGAGGGACAGAAAAAAACCTTCTTTTTCCTTATATTTCTA
>SJYC01021368.1:0-11089 GCA_006408675.1 Madoqua kirkii | reverse complement strand
GTTTGATTCTTTTATTTTGCAAGAGATTCACTGTTTTTAAAAATTAATCAAATTGCCTTCATAATGGAGTTAAAAAACTATGAATTTGTTTCTTATTTGTTTTATATTTCATCAATGTCACTTTGTCTGGGTTTCCAGAAGGCAAGTGATTTTATTGTTTTTTTAGCAGAATATAATTTTAATTTAGACAATTTAGAATATTGATTCTAATTTGAACTAATTAATAGCTTATGAGGGAAAAGTACTTCTATGTAACTATATACTGTACCTTGAATTATTCGTCGTCGTTTTTCAGTCACGCTGTCATATCCAACTCTTTGCAACTTCATGAATTTCAGCATGCCAGGCTTCCCTGTCTTTCACTGTCTCCCAGAGTTTGCTCAGACTCATGTTCATTGAGTTGATGATGCCATCCAACCATCTGTCTTATCCTCTGTCCTCTGCTCCCTTCTCCTCCTGCCTTCCATCTTTCCCAGCACCACTGTATTTTTCAGTGAGTCGGCACTTCACATCAGGTGCCCAAAATACTGGAGCTTCAGAATTACTTTACTATTATACAATTTTACATGTAAAGAAAGTGAAAAACAGGTGCAGTAAAGGGAAAATTGCCCTTAATTACACAGTTTTAAAGTGATAGACCGTTTATTCTAACAAAGGCTATCTGATTCCAGAGATCATGTGTGAACTACCACATTACTGAATATAATCTGGCAACACAGTTGGCACAAGAAGTGGGCTAAGCATATGTCACCATAAATGTCTATTAAGACATCCTTTGTCACTCAAGAAACTGAGAATCTAAACCTCAGACTCATGTAATACTTCATGTTAATCTGTAATGACCTTGAGTGTGACTTGCTCAGTTGTGTCCAACACTTTGTAATGCCATGGACTGTATGTAGCCCACCAGGCTCCTCTGTCCTTGGGGATTCTCCGGGCAATAATACAAGAGTGGGTTGCCATGCCCTCCTCCTGTGGATCTTCCCAGCCCAGGGATCGAAACCAGGTCTCCTACATTGCCAGTAAATTCTTTACCCTCTGAGCCACAAGGGAAGCCCCTGTAATGACCATAGCAGTCTTTAATAGTTGTGCATTTCAGATAGTGCTAGATTAATATCCTCATTTTACAAATGAAGTAACTGGGTCTCAGAATGATCATTTGATCAACAATGGCCAAATGACTGATGCGGATTAGAATTAGAGTAGGAGACTCAAGACCCCTCAGGACAGTTCTCTTTCCAGTTCATCCCACTGCTGCTGCTGCTGCTGCTAAGTCGCTTCAGTCGTGTCCAACTCTGTGCGACCCCATAGACGGCAGCCCTCCAGACTTCGCCATCCCTGGGATTCTCCAGGCAAGAACACTGGGGTGGGTTGCCATTTCCCTCTCCAATGTGTGAAAGTGAAAAGTGAAAGTGAAGTCACTGAGTCATGTCCAGCTCTCCCCATGGACTGCAGCCTGCCAGACTCCTTCGACCATGGGATTTTCCAGGCAAGAGTACTGAAGTGGAGTGCCATTGCCTTCTCCACTAGTGGGTCAAAATCCCACTAGTTCCCTGTGCTGGGAACCACCCATACATTTTGACCTGAGTTTCTTTCCAGATGGCAGTAGTTTGTTTTTCTTTTGATAAGTGCTTCTGTAGTTTATTTATAAAATTAGAAAAAATTGCAAATATATGTAAGAATAAGGATTTGACACATTAACAATTAAGGAGAAAATTTTCATTTCTATGGTTGCTTAATACAGATTTATGTGCATTCAATCAGAAAGCCTGTCTGAAAAACACAAAGTTTTATTTCTAGATAAAGGTATGAAGAAGTAAATGTCATAAAATTAATATTTGTCTCATGCACTCATTTTTCCAAGCTGAAATATTAGTTTTCTGTCATATAGAACAGACTATATTCACCAGGTCAGTCTGTAAATAGTGAAAATGAAACCCATAACACACTGGGCATTGGAAAGATGGCATAAATATAGCCCCAGTTGAATGACTATAAGGTGAAGGAGAAAGTATAGGGTGAAAGAAGGAAGGAATAAATTCTTGGTAGGTAGTACACAGTGCTTGTCTCAAAGATTGGAACCCTGATGTGTTAATGTTTTCTAACTTAAAGAAAAGGTCCTAAAAGAGAAAGGTCCACAGGAAGAACATGCAGGAACTCCTTTCACTGCTGCTGCTGCTGCTAAGTTGCTTCAGTTGTGTCCGACTCTGTGTGACCCCATAGACGGCAGCCCACCAGACTCCCCCATCTCTGAGATTCTCCAGGCAAGAACACTGGAGTGGGTTGCCATTTCCTTCTCCAATGCATGGAAGTGAAAAGTGAAAGTGAAGTCACTCAGTCATGTCTGAATCTTAACGACCCCATGGACTGCAGCCCACCAGGCTTCTCCGTCCATGGGATTTTCCAGGCAAGAGTACTGGAGTGGGGTGCCATCAAATTGTGGATCACAAGTAGTGCTAATTTGTCTTGGTGAGGCGGTTCTAGTGTTAAAGAACCCACCTGCCAATGCAGGAGACATAAGAGACTTGAGTTTCATCCCTGGATCAGGAAGATCCCCTGGAGGGCATGGCAATCCACTCCAGTATTCTTGCCTGGAGAATCCCATGGACAGAGGAGCCTGGTGAGCTGCCATCTACAGGTTCACACAGAGTTGGACACGACTGAAGTGACTGAGCAGCAGCAGGAGATAATTAACAAGAAAGTAAACTAAGAAGATTGATATAGATCCCATGTGGGCATTCCCCATATCACTGAAGTCCTGGCTTGACAGACGAGATCACCAGACTCTTACACATCAGTTTTATACACTGTAATTTCCACTTTACAGATTTCCTCTTGCTTTGTCTTCAGCCACTTCAGAATTTTTACATTTAATATTAAGAGTTTATCTCATTTATTCATAAGCAAGGTCATATTACCTTACTGATAAATGTAAACATTCAGAAATTTTAGAGCTTTAGAAGCCTGATATATAGCATACATCATGGGGGAACATTTATGGCAAAAACTACCCAAATAGAGTCTCTAAGTTATATTCCAAGGAATAATTATCCAGTCAGTTTTCTTTTTTTTTTTTCCAAGCACTGTATGGCCCTAAAATTATATGATTAAATCTAGGAAAATGAAACATTACTTCTGAAATTGAAATGTTGACAGTTATCTTTCTTATTGCAACCTTTGCCATTTTTCAGATTAACTATACAGTTAATATCATTGTGTGACAGAAAAGATTCCTGGAGAAGGGCTTTTGTGAAGGTTACATGTATTATTTTTTAATGTTTCTCAGCCCTTCAGAGCTCTCCTGGCAACTGCTGTAATATAAAATATGGATTTCACAAACAAAAGTAGAAGCTCAAACTCATTATTTTCTTCTTTTTGTATTAGTTCTTGCACGTCCTTGATGCCTACAATAGGGGGAAAAAAAACTGTGTTTTTTATCTTATAAAAGCTATCACTTCAGCCCATCTACTTGAAAACCATTGTTACTCCATAGAAAGTTTTCTCATGGGATGAAAGGTGAAACTAATGTCAGATCATAATTTTAAATCATTGTAAATAGGTTGCTGGTGCTGAGGAATGAAAGAGTAAAAGGTTAGAAAAGGTTATATCTGTCTCTTATATGGATTTCACAAACAAAAGTAGAAGCTCAAACTCATTATTTTCTTCTTTTTGTATTAGTTCTTGCACGTCCTTGATGCCTACAATAGGGGGAAAAAAAACTGTGTTTTTTATCTTATAAAAGCTATCACTTCAGCCCATCTACTTGAAAACCATTGTTACTCCATAGAAAGTTTTCTCATGGGATGAAAGGTGAAACTAATGTCAGATCATAATTTTAAATCATTGTAAATAGGTTGCTGGTGCTGAGGAATGAAAGAGTAAAAGGTTAGAAAAGGTTATATGCTAAAGAATTCTGTTTCTTCTTGCTAAGAAATTGAATGTATCTCTTCTTTTTTAATTATTTTTTGCCTCATTAAGATTTGATTTATTCTCTCTTTTTTCTTTCTACAAACATTAACTAAATATCTTCTACATGCCAACTCTACCCCAGATGCTACAAAAGCAAAGATAAACACTTAACTATAAGAAACTCAGAATTAGTATGGTAGGTGGGTAGGCATGAATAATAAAAGTATAATATGATTATTTTTAGGACAGATGGAAAAAGTACTACCCCATTTTGAAAGAGTCATAAAGAAGGCTTTGAAAGTGGAGGCAGATTTTACTATAGGGTAACAAAGGAGCCATAAAAGTTTCTGATATCAGCTTCCTCCAAAGACATGTAAGTGTTAAATAATGTGGATGCTCAAAGTTAGTATAAGGGAATTGTTAGAATACAGTTTATAACAAACGAAAAACAGTCTTAAGAAATATTTCCTTAAGTCTTTCAAGAAAGTCATATTTGTGATTATCATCATGAAAGAAATTCGACATACTTCCATGACCCATATAATGATCCTTCAATTAGATAGAGAGCTATAAGTGTGGTCATTAACATTAACACTTTTTAAAGAAGTAATTCACATACATTCATTTAATAATAAACATTTAGGGAGTGCCAAGTACTATGCTAAATATTGAAGATACCATTTTGGAAATTAACATGTCAAGAGCTTCATGATTTGTCATTTAAGAGGGAAAACAAATCTCTCCTAGATAACTGAATTTAAAGCATAGAAAACTTATATATGATTTTTGTCATGCAGATGACACTTCCTGAAGATAAATTGAATACTTTTTTTTTCTATTCACTGTGCCTATGTAATATTTTTTCCTACATGTCATGGTTATGGAAATAGGATAATTAAGGTTTTAGGGCTTTATAGACTCCTGAATTAAATGGGCCTTCTTAAATTGGCCTTCTTGAATTAAATTGGCCACATTGCCTTTTTTTTTTTTCAAGTAAATATTATTCATCATACTGTACTCAACAGCACAAACATAAAAACTTACCTGAAGATAGAAAAAGTACCTCTCATTGTTGAATTTTTTTTTTACATAAACCAAAGCAAATATGATGTTCATAAACACATAAGCCTGAATCAAGAGATTACAGATAAGGCTAATGAAGTTCCTAATGTGTCTATATTTACTTTTTTTATTGTCTTGAGAGGTGAAGGGACCAGAGCACACTCCTGTGAGTTTGGTTGTTGCAGTTTTTCCTTAAGGGATTTCATGTTCTCACCATCACTCATTCTGGGCAAATAAGATCCTGAGTTGAATGGCTTTTTTGAACAACTGGGGGAAAAGTTGCTCTCTGGGTCTGGATAGAAATAAGAGATGGAGAACATACAGGAAATCTTCTAGATTCTAAATGATTCCAAATATTAAGAAAAGGAGGGTATGATCTTCCCTAAACTACCCAGAGTTGATATAAACCAAAGAACTGGCCCAGCAAGAGACCCCAGGTCAGGTCTTCCTTTGACAGTAGTTTTAGGTGCTTAGGGATGTATAGTATTCCCTTCCTATTATTTATTCAATTTTAGCCTTACAAAAGTCAACTTTGGTTTCAATGTGGCTGTGGAAAGTTGGAGATGAAAAAAAAAATATTCCCATATAGTGAGTTTCTATCCTAGTTCCCAGACTGATGCAGTTTGGCAGTCATGTTTGAACAGAGTAGAGAGGACATCTCATCAGCCTCATTAGAAACTGAGGTTAGGTCCTTTTCGGTAGGTTTTGGAGAATGGACTGAAGTAATGTGAGAAAACTTCATCCTGAACATAACATCCTGGGAATACTCACTAAAATGATCATGAGGTGCTTTGGAGTCGAGCTATCATAAATTTAGTCTATTTGGCTCAGCCATTATAATTCTGAAGTAAATGTTGAAAGAGTATTAGACACTAAGTCGTGTCCAACTCTTTATGACCCTCTGTAGCCCACCTGGCTCCTCTGTCCATGGAATTCTCCAGGATGAAAACTGGGATCAAACCTAGGTCTTCTTTACTGCGGGCAGATTCTTTACCATCTGAGCCACCAGGGAAGCCCAGTAACATAGAAGAGAAGGTGATAATGGCCAAGTGTTGATATGATTTGTTTCCTGACAAAGCAAAAAAAAAAAAAAGTAAAAAGTAAATGATGTGATAGTTTGTAGTCTCAGGTTAAAGACCTGGGATATATGATTCCTCAGATAATTGCTGTTTTCCTTACCTGGTAAGTTTTTGCACATCCCAACTGCAGGAAGTGAGTTTAAATCAGAGCTTGTTCAAATAGTGCCTTCAGGAATTGTGTAGTGCTATCTACATAGATCTATTCAGTGACCTTGTCAAATAGCAATATTTGGTTTCCAGCTTTATGTGCATCAATTTTTGATATGCAGGAGTTAATTTAATGCACTATATATATATTATTTTTAATATAAATTTATTTATTTGAATTGAGGTTAATTACTTTACAATATTGCATTGGTTTTGCCATACATCAACATGAATCCGCCACAGATATACACATGTTCCCCATCCTGAACCCCCCTCCCTCTTCCCTCCCCATACCATCCCTCTGGGTCGTCCCAGTGCACCAGCCCCAAACATCCAGTGTCATGCATAGAACCTGGACTGGTGATTCATTTCATATATGTTATTATACATGTTTCAATGCCATTCTCCCAAATCATCCCACCCTCTCCCTCTCCCACAGAGTCCAAAAGCCTGTTCTATACATATGTGTCTCTTTTGCTGTCTTGCATACACGGTTATTGTTACCATCTTTCTAAATTCCATATATATGTGTTAGTATACTGTACTGCTATTTTTCTTTCTGGCTTACTTCACTCTGTATAATATGCTCGAGTTATTACTCAGCCATTAAAAAGAATTCCTTTGAATCACTTCTAATGAGGTGGATGAAACTGGAGCCTATATATCTTGTTTTTAATGTTCTTAGGAATCATCTGAATTCTGTTGCTTAGATTTCCTATTCTATTATTGACCTTTTATCTTCATAGCCATATAGAACTGTTGCAAACACAGATCATTTATTTTAAAAAGCAATCATTGACATATGCAATGCAAATGAAGTCTAAACATTTTGCCAGTGACGTATTTCATGGGAAAATTTGATTTCTGTTTTCCATGTTTTTGCACATCCCAACTGCAGGAAGTGAGTTTAAATCAGAGCTTGTTCAAATAGTGCCTTCAGGAATTGTGTAGTGCTATCTACATAGATCTATTCAGTGACCTTGTCAAATAGCAATATTTGGTTTCCAGCTTTATGTGCATCAATTTTTGATATGCAGGAGTTAATTTAATGCACTATATATATATTATTTTTAATATAAATTTATTTATTTGAATTGAGGTTAATTACTTTACAATATTGCATTGGTTTTGCCATACATCAACATGAATCCGCCACAGATATACACATGTTCCCCATCCTGAACCCCCCTCCCTCTTCCCTCCCCATACCATCCCTCTGGGTCGTCCCAGTGCACCAGCCCCAAACATCCAGTGTCATGCATAGAACCTGGACTGGTGATTCATTTCATATATGTTATTATACATGTTTCAATGCCATTCTCCCAAATCATCCCACCCTCTCCCTCTCCCACAGAGTCCAAAAGCCTGTTCTATACATATGTGTCTCTTTTGCTGTCTTGCATACACGGTTATTGTTACCATCTTTCTAAATTCCATATATATGTGTTAGTATACTGTACTGCTATTTTTCTTTCTGGCTTACTTCACTCTGTATAATATGCTCGAGTTATTACTCAGCCATTAAAAAGAATTCCTTTGAATCACTTCTAATGAGGTGGATGAAACTGGAGCCTATATATCTTGTTTTTAATGTTCTTAGGAATCATCTGAATTCTGTTGCTTAGATTTCCTATTCTATTATTGACCTTTTATCTTCATAGCCATATAGAACTGTTGCAAACACAGATCATTTATTTTAAAAAGCAATCATTGACATATGCAATGCAAATGAAGTCTAAACATTTTGCCAGTGACGTATTTCATGGGAAAATTTGATTTCTGTTTTCCATTTTCCATCTTTCATCATCATCTGATAGAACTGAATGCCTAAAGAAGTAGGTGAATATTTAATTCCAAATTTGCTTGCCAATTAAAAATCTATAAACATGTCACAGCTTTGCAGAAGGACTAATAAACATTTTATCAGGTCTGAAAATTTGTCACCAGGAGTGCGGGAATTGTCTGGGGAAACCTATCTTCTTTCAAATTTGAAATATTTTTTCTTGTTACTCATAAATGTGGTTGGTTTTATGACTTAAATTTTCTTTGGAAATGTGGTTATAGAGTTGCATTGGAGATAGGAGTTTGTTCTGCTGGGGCTTTATATCAACTTGCTTTTGTTCTAAGTGGCTTGGTGATTATTTGTATGTGTGTGACTCATGTTCATCTTTTTAGGTTAACAATATTTTCTATCTTCTTCTGAATTTGATAGAGGAAGTTGACTAAGAATTCAATTTTGGATTTTCTTTTGCCAAAGCTTCCTTCCATTTAAACCTGTGGAACTTCTTGATATCCCAACTTCCCTTATCCCCCTCCTTAACCCTTTGTGTTTCCTTGGATTTTTTTTTAGCATGTTTACGCCAGTAACTAGACATGTTCATGACACAAGGATTCTACCCAAGAGTTAGCAGTTCCAATAGAAGCTGAATGCTGTTTGTAACTTTTGCTTTGTCAGTGAAGCTTCCAGATGATTGGTCTCTTGACTTTTCCTTCCTTTAACGTTTGCTTTTTTCTCTAATTTACAATTGTTTTGACCTTTTAAAGTGTAATTCACTTTGCTTAAAAAAAATCCTGCCTTGAGCTTTAACTGCTTTTAATTGTACCTTTTGACTTTTGCCATTAGTGTTTTCCAGTCCTCCCCAGCTCCAACTGCTCTTTTTAAAAATGCATAATAAACCTAAATATTCTTAATCATCAAAGCTGTATGTAATTATTATTTTGTCCTCCCTTTTTCTCTGCCTTTTCACATTCTAATTCTAAAGCATGTTTAAGAAACACTTCAGATTTTAGTCTCTATTTGTTTTTCACCACTTTGTATGTATTTTTCATTTTCCTTTAAAATTTTTTACGATAAGAGCACTTAACATAAGATCCAATCTCTCATAACAAAATTTTCAGTGCTTAATACATTATTATTGACTATAGGTATTAAACAATGTTGTATAGCAAATCTCTAGAGCTTATTCATCTCACTTGACTGAAACTTTAATGCCTTTTGATTAGTAACTTCCCATTTCCCCCTCCCCTAGCCCCTGGCAACCAACAGTCCACTCTTTGATTCTATAAATTTAGCTATTTTAGATACCTTAGTAGACTCATGCAATATCTGTCTTTCTATGACTGACTTATTTCACATAGAATAATGTTTTTACGGTTCATCTGTGTTGTCTGGTATTACAGGATTTCCTTTTTTAAAATCCCCATAGCATTCAATTGTATGCATATATCACATTTTCTTTATTCATTCATCTGTCAATGGAAATTTAGGAAGTTTCCACATCTTGGCTAATATGAATGATGCTGCAATGAACATAATAGTTCCAGCATCTTTTCAAGATCCTGATTTCAATTCTTTCGCATAAACATCCACAAATGGGTTTTCTGGATCATATGGTAGTTCTGGTTTTAGATTTTGAGGAACCTCCATACTATTTTCCACAGTAATTTCACCATTTGAATTCCTACCAATAGTACCAAATGAAAAGAAAACATATCTAGGAGTAAATTTAAGGAAAAACACAAAGCAGAAAGTATTATGCTTCCTGACTTCAAAGTATACTGCAGAGCTATATTATTTACAAAACAATAGTCAAAACAGCATGGTACTGACAGAAAGATAGATACATAGAAGAATGGAATAGAATAGAGAGCTCAGAAATAAACTCACATATTTAATGAGTCAATCTATGAGAAAGGAGGCAAAAATATACAAGGGAAAAGACAGTATCTTCAGTCAGTGGTGCTAGGAAACTGGACAGCTACATGTAAAACAAGGAAATTAGGACATTCTTTGTTGCCATATACAAAAATGAACTCAAAATGGATTAAAAACCCAAGACCTGAAACCACAAAACTCCTAGAAGAAAAATAGGGAGAACACTCCTCGACATATATCACAGCAATATTATTTTGAATCTGTTTCCTAGGGCAGAGGAAACAAAAGCAAAAGTAAGCAAATGAGACTTAATTAAACTTAGAAGCTTTTTCACAGCAAAGAAAACCACCAAAAATGAAAAGACAATCTATTAAATAAAAGTATTTGTAAATTATATAACCATTAAGGAGTTAATATTCAAAATATATAAACAGCTTATACAACTCCATATCAAAAAATATGCCTTTGGCCAACAGACATGAAAAGATACTCATCATCAGAGAAATGCGGGTTGAAACCGCCATGAGATATTGCCTCACACCTGTCAGAATGGCTGTCATCCAAAAGTCAACAAATAACAGCTGTGCTGGGAAGGATGTAGGGAAATGAACCCTAGTATACTATTGGTGGGACTGTAAATTGATGCAGCCACCTTGGAAAACAGAGTCAAGTTTCCTCAAAATAACTGAAAACAAAGCTATCATATGATCCAGCAATTCCACTCCTGAGCATATATCCAAAGAATACGTAAACAGTAATTTGAAAAGATATATACTCTCCAGTGTTCATAGCAGCATTGTTTACTATTGTAAATGTGGACATGACCTAATTGTCCATCAGCAAAAGGATGGATAAAGAATATTTGGTATATACTTAAGGAATATTATTCAGAGAATAAAAGTAAATTCTGTCATTTGCCACAAGATGGATAGACCTAGAGGTATCACACTTATTGAAATGAAGAGAGAGAAAGACAAATACTGTGTTATTGCTTATATTTGGAATCTGAAAATAAAACAAGCAAGTAGATATAACAAATCTGTAGATATAATCTGTAGTCACTGATTTAGAGTCAAAGCAGTGGTTACAAGTAGAAAAAAGTGGGAAAGGGCACAATAAGGATACATGACTAGGAAACACACATTATTATGTATAAAGTAAATAAGTAACAAGGATATGTTGTACAGTACAGAAAAATACAGCCATTCATTTTTAATAACTTTAAGTGGAATATAGC
>SJYC01021367.1:33-34533 GCA_006408675.1 Madoqua kirkii | reverse complement strand
TAAAAATACTGAATCACTATTTTCTATACCTGAAACTATACAATATTATAAATGATACTTAAACATAAAAATTAAGGATTTTAGATATATTAATGACATTTTCTCTGTGTACAATATATATTATACATAATCATGTATATTAAATCATTAAATATTATGTACATTAGGATCATTATATGTTATAATATATTAAACATGCTATCATTGAAACAATATCTTAGAGTTTCTCTGACATTTGATTTTATTATAGCTGGTAATGAAGTTCGGAGGAAAAAACTAATTCTTTCCTCAAACATTTTTAGGGCTTGTCACTATCTACCAAAAATAACACAAGAGTTATGAAGACCAAATTGGCTTAAGTTGATTTGCAACACCTTACTTTTGTATTTTGTATATAAAATGAAATAATGCAAAATGGCTTGTTATCTGCCGTTTATTTTCAATCTATCATCACATTTTTTTTGGTGGGTGAGAAGGAGGAGGAATAATTTCACAGTCTTAAAAAGCTAATTTTTAAAAGGAATTTAAAGCTTTCTAAAGTATATTAAATTTTTAAATGTCAAAAATATTTTTAAATTAATAACAAGTATGCATGAAATATATTTATGGTGTGCAACCAGTAACTGGTAAACTCTTTTTAATTAGATTTTTCACTCTGAGATGATTGTAGATTCACAGGTAGTTGAAAGAAATCATGCAGAGATATTATGTACCCTAGGCCTATTTTTCCCCCATGGTATCAACTTACAAAATTATAGTACAATATCACAAGCATGCTATTAAAGTTGACATTAATGCAGCCAAGTGACAAAACAGTCTTAAAATCATATGTATCCTTCCTTTCTATAGTCACAACCACTTCCCACCAGTAGCCCTCTTCATCTTTAACCAACCAGAGATCACTAATCTGTTTTCCATTCTTATAACTTTGCCATTTTAAGAACATATAAAATCAACCATATAGATTATATAACCTTTCAAAGTGGTCTTTTATCACTCAGAATAATTCTCCAGAGATTTATCCATGCTGTTATATGTATCAATAGTCTATATGTTTTATGTTAATATTCATATGGATATACTTTTTAAAATATAAAACTTTTACCTGCTGAAGGATATCTGAGTTGCTTCCAGCTTTGGCTATTACAACTAAACTTGCTATGGGCATCTTATGTGAACTTGTCTTATTTCTCTTGGAAAAATACCCAAGAATGTGTTAGTTGTATATTTAGTTTAAAAAGAAATTGCCAAAATGTTTCTCAGAGTACCTGTACCATTTCATTCACACTAGCAATATATGAATAATCCAGTTTCTTCTCTTATTACTAGCATTTCGTTCTGTCACTATCTCTTGTTACTAGCATTTCATTCTGTCACTTTTTTTTTTATTTTAGTCATTCTGATCAGTGTGTATGGAGAATTAGGTGGTTTTAATTTTTGAGAACTTCTGATAAGACGTGGTCCACTTGAGGAAGAAATAGCAACCCGCTCCAGAATTCTTGTCTGGAGAACCCCACGCAGAGTATGAAAAGGCAAAAAGATATGACATCAGAGTTGAGACCTGCCCCCCTCCAGGCTAGAAGTTGTCCAAGATGCTACAGGGGAAGTGCAGAGGGCAATTACTAAGAGCTCCAGAAAGAATGAACTGGTTGGGACAAAGTGAAAATGACACTCAGTTTTGTCTGATGTGTCTCATGGTGAAAGTAAAGTCTGATGATATAAAGAGCAGTATTTCATAGGAACCTAGAATGTTCAACCCACGAATCAAGGTAAATTGGGCATAGTCAAGCAGAAGATAGAAGTCCATGGGAGTTACAGAGTCGAGCAGGGCTTAGTAACTGAACAGTAGTCACAATGAACATCTTTTGATAATAAACATCTTTTCATTTATCTATTTGCCATCTGTATATCATCTTTAGGAATATTTCTTGCCATGTCTTCTGCCCAGTTTCTATTTAGATTGATTTTCACTTTTGAGATTAGAAAGTTCATTATATATTCTAGATATTAGTCCTTTGCAAATATTATCTCCTACTTGCTAGCTTATCTTTTCTCTTAACAATCTTCACAGAGCAAAGTTTATTTGAGGGAAAAAGAATAAAATAGGAGGAATCAGACTACCCAATTTCAAGACTTTCTATACAGCTACATTAAACAAGATTATGTGATATTGTCAGAGAGAGACTGAGACATAGAGTAATACAACAGAGTAAAGAATCCAGAAATAGACCCACTCAAGCACAGCAAACTGATTTTTTTCTAAAGTTTATTACATTTTTCTTTTATGGATCCTGTCAAGTCTACAAATTATTTTATCAGTTTGTATTAGAAGGATTTTTACCAATGTTATCTTATAAAATGTTTATAGAAGTTGTTTGTGATTCATATATTGAAATAATTTTTGTATAAAATATGATATTTAGGTTAAAATTTAGTTTTTGCCTATGGACATCCAATTGTTCCACCACCACTTGTTAAAGAGCTGTGTGTGTATTTGTGCTGTACTCTGTTTTATCTGACTCTTTGCAACCCCATGGACTGTATCCTGGAAGCCCATGGACTGTAGTTCACCAAGCCCTCTGCCCATGGAATTTTCCAAGCAAGAATATTGAAGGGAGTTATTTAATAAGGAAGGGAGTCATTTCCTACTCCAGGGGATCTTCCTAATCTAGGGATCAAATCCATGTCTCTTGCATTTGCAGGCAGATTCTTCACCACTGTGCCATCTGGAAAGTCCCAGGTATCAAAAGGCTTTCCTTCATCAATTAAATTTCATTTGCATGTTTGTTAAAAATTTAGTTTGCTATATTTGAGTGGGTCTATTTCAGAATTCTCTGTTCAGTTTCATTGATTTTGTGTCTGTGCCTCTGGCAGTACCACACAGTCTTTCCTGTTTAATGAAGTTGCATAATGTATGTAACTTGATTTCTCCAACTTGTTAATTCTTCCTTTTAAAACATGATTTGGCTAGTCTGGTTAATATACCTTTCTGTATAAATTTTAGAGTATCAGTGTCTACGTTCACACACACACACATTCCTGCTGGGATTTTGATAGAAATTGCTGTATGTCAGTTTGGAATGAATTGATACCTTTACTATGTTGTGTCTTCCAACTCATTTTCTCTCTCTCTCTTCCTGCCTCCTTCCACTGCCACTTCTCTATGTCATATGAGGATACAGCAAATGGGTAGTCATCTATAAACTAAGAAGAGGGAACCTCACCAAAATGTGACCATGTTGATACCCTAATCTCTGAATTCAAGCTTTCAGAATTGTGAGAAAATTTTATTTTTTAAGCCATAAAGTTTGTTACAGCAGCTAAACAGGAATTAGTGCTAAAAAGTGGGGTGCTACTATAATGAATACTTTAAAATGTGAAAGAAGTTTGGAATTAGGTAATGGATAGAGGCTGGAAGAGTTTTGAAGTACATGCTAGAAAAAGCCAATAATGTTGTGAAGTGATTTTTAATGGTGATTCTGGTGAAAGCTCAGAAAGAAAAGAAGAGTACTGGAAAAAGAAAATGCTTCCATCTTCTTATAGGATACATAAATAATCATGTACAGAATACTGGTAGAAATGAGGATGTGTGTGCAAGTCGCTTCAGTCATGTCCGACTCTGTGATCTCATATACTATAGCCCACCAGGCTCTACTATCCGCGGGGATCCTCCAGGCAAGAATAATGCAGTGAGTTGCCATGCTCTCCTCCGGGAGATCTTACCAAACCCAGGGATCGAACTCAGGTCTCCCATATAGTGGGCAGATTATTTATTATCTGAGCCACCAGGGAAGCCCAAGAATTCTGGAGTGGGTAGCTATCCCTTCTCCGGGGGATCTTCCTGACTCAGGAATCAAACCAGGGTCTCCTGCATTGCAGGTGGATTTTTTACAGCTGAGCTCCAAAGGAAGCCCCAGAAATGAGGGTGATAAAATCCATTCTGGTGAGGTCTCAGATAAAACTGAGAGACATGTTGCTGAGGACATAATTGTTGAGAAGAAAAAGCATCACAATTTAGAGATTTGTGCAATTGTCAGCCTATTTAGGTTGTATTTTGTATAAAATAAGGTGAATTTGGAGGGGTGTTCAATGTCATGGACGAATGTTTGTGTCCCCTCAAAATTCATATGTTAAAGTCTTAATCTCCAGTGTGATGGTATTTTGAGACGAGGTCTTTGCTAGATAATTAGATCATGATGGAAGCAGTTTTGTGATGGTATTAGTGCACTTAGAAGAAGAGCCTTTCAACCCACAGAATTGTAAGAAATGCTTGCTGACTAAGTGATACTGTGTAGAGTATTTGTTACAGAAGTTCAAGCTCACTTAGTGTTAAAATCCTTAAATACATAATAAGATTGCCTAGTAAATCATCTGGGCCTGGACATTTTGGGGGAAAATTTTATATTAAAAAAAAGTGTCTCTTTCATATTTATCAGTTCAATTCAGTTCAGTCACTCAGTCGTGTCCGAATCTTTGCGACCCCATGAATCGCAGCACGCTAGGCCTCCCTGTCCATCACCAACTCCCAGAGTTTGGCAAAACTCGCATCCATCGAGTCAGTGATGACATCCGTGATGACATCCAGCTGTCTCATCCTCTGTCGTCCCCTTCTCCTCCTGCCCCCAATCCCTCCCAGCATGAGTCTTTTCCGATGAGTCAACTCTTCTCATGAGGTGGCCAAAGTACTGGAGTTTCAGCTTTAGCATCAGTCCTTCCAATGAACATCAGGATTGATTTACTTTAGAATGGATTGGTTGGACCTCCTTGCAGCCCAAGGGGCTCTCAAGAGTCTTCTCCAACACCACAGTTAAAAGCATCAATTCTTAGGCGCTCAGCTTTCTTCACAGTCCAACTCTCACATCTATACATGACCACTGGAAAACCATAGCCTTGACTATACGGACCTTTGTTGGCAAAGTAATGTCTCTGCTTTTGAATATGCTATCTAGGTTGGTCATAACTTTCCTTCCAAGGAGTAAGCGCCTTTTAATTTCAAGGCTGCAGTCACCATCTGCAGTGATTTTTGAGCCCCCCAAAATAAAGTCTGACACTGTTTCCACTGTTTCCCCATCTATTTGCCATGAAGCGATGGGACCAGATGCTATGATCTTAGTTTTCTGAATGTTGAATTTTAAGCCAACTTTTTCACTCTCCTCTTTCACTTTCATCAAGAGGCTTTTTAGTTCCTCTCCAGTTTCTGCCATAAGGGTGGTGTCATCTGCATATCTGAGGTTATTGATATTTCTCCCGGCAATCTTGATTCCAGCTTGTGGCTATTGATATTTCTGCCGACAGTCTTGATTCCAGCTTGTGCTTCTTCCAGTCCAGTGTTTCTCATGATGTACTCTGCCTATAAGTTAAATAAGCAGCGTGTATACAGCCTTAATGTACTCCTTTTCATATTTGGAACCAGTCTGTTGCTCCATGTCCAGTTCTAACTGCTGCTTTTTGACCTGCATATAGGTTTCTCAAGAGGCAGGTCAGGTGGTCTGGTATTCCCATCTCTTTCAGAATTTTCCATAGTTTATTGTGATCCACATAGTCAAAGGCTTTGGCATAGTCAATAAAGCAGAAATAGATGTTTTTCTGGAACTCTCTTGCTTTTTCCATGATCCAGCGAATGTTGGCAATTTGATCTCTGGTTCCTCTGCCTTTTCTAAAACCAGCTTGAATATCAGGAAGTTCACGGTTCATATATTGCTGAAGCCTGGCTTGGAGAATTTTGAGCATTACTTTACTAGCATGTGAGATGAGTGCAATTGTGCGGTAGTCTGAGCATTCTTTGGCATTGCCTTTCTTTGGAATTGGAATGAAAGCTGACCTTTTCCAGTCCTGTGGCCACTGCTGAGTTTTCCAAATTTGCTGGCATATTGAGTACAGCATTTTCACAGCATCATCTTTCCTCCTAAAGGGAAGTGTTTTATTTTTAATTTTTTGGAGGAAGGCATATTTTTGACCTAAGGCATTGTGTTACAAGGCAGTTGAGTTTCTCGGAGTCCTGAAGATCCATAGTAATGCTTGAGAGCCCTCTTGCCCATGGCTTCAGGCACAGAATATTTGCTATTTTTAGTTTTTTATATAAGATTATGCCTAAGGTCTTATGCTGTGAATAAACTTTGTTAATTTAAAAAGTTTAAGGCATATTGCTATAAGAGGTAGAGATATAGAGTTCCTGTTGGTATGGACTTTGGTCTAATTAGGGTAAGAGAATAGGTTTAAAAAAGAAAAGAGAAGCTCCATTATGATAGAAAAGCTGCCATTGAGCAGAGCCTGAGGAGCATCACAGGCAGGAAAACGGTGAGCTCAGAGATAGGAAGGATCTGGAATCATTGTGTACCCTGACTGCCTGCAGTGAGTTGTTGTTTAATTCTCCCAGGGATAAAAAGCACGTGGACTGGGTCAAAGCTTACTTGAGTATATGGACAGAGCTACAGGCTTACATTAAGGAGTTCCATACCACCGGACTGGCCTGGAGCAGAACGGTGAGTTCTCGTCCCCTCCTGTCATTCCTCCAGGAAGTAGGAGAGAAGGAAAAGGTGTAAAAGAGTATTATATGGAAGAGCTACAGGCTTACATTAAGGAGTTCCATACCACCGGACTGGCCTGGAGCAGAACGGTGAGTTCTCGTCCCCTCCTGTCATTCCTCCAGGAAGTAGGAGAGAAGGAAAAGGTGTAAAAGAGTAAAGAAAGCGAGGGTTAGGGAAAGAATACTCAGTTCTATTCAGTGTCGGTAAACATGGGTCAGGGCCTGCTTGGGCTGGAGGGGAGATAGATGAATAAATAACATCATCCCAACCCATTTTTAAGGAAGCATAAAAACAGAGGTACGAAACCCCAGTACCAGTCACCAAGCCAAGTGCTATTATAAAAGTGTACACTACAGAGTATGAGAAAGTGATTCTCAGCTGGGAGAGACTGTACTTTCAGGAGTCATATTCTCATCTGAGACTTTTCAGATATAGGATGGAAGTGGGAGAGATAGGTAACAGCAAAGCTTAGAGTAAATGCAGAATAAATGTAGAGATTGGTCATCTGCCTTCAGTAAGAAGAGAGTCAAATTCTTAGGAGGAAAAGCTGAAAAGGAAGTAGTTGAGACATTTAGTCTTTGTAACAAGTGATAAGGGGACTTCCTTGGTGGTCTAGTGGCTAAGACTCTGCGCTCCTAATGCAGGGGACCTGGGTTCAATCCCTGGTTGGGGAACTAGATGCCAATGTGCCACAACAAAGACCTGGCACAGTCAAATACATTTTTTAAAAAATTGATGATAAGAAACTATAATAGGTATTTGAGCAAAATAGTGGTAATGATCAGATTTGCCTTTAAAAGAGGCTTAGTATATAGATTAGGGGCAAGGACTTATGTTCAGACTATGTAAGTACTCATGGTGCAAGAGGCTGATACAAACAAACTTAGGGAGGTACAACCAAGATAATAGAATGAGTTAATGAGAAGACGATTAACAGTCAAGCTTGGATGGTAATACCTTTTGCTAAAATAGAAATGGGGTGATTGTACAGGAAAGGGAGTAGGCAGGGGATGGTAAAATCAAACTTGGATTTTCAAGTCTGAGGTATTGCTGATACACTAAGATTTTTAGAACTCTAGGTTTAGAGCTGGAAAAATGGGGCTGAGCTGGGTGTGGGTTGGAAGCATTAATCATTGCATTAAGGACTACAGTGAAAATCCCATGTATCTTGGACACATGTAAGGTCCTGTTGGGGCCGGTACTGAGGGGAAGAAAAGTTGACGGTGTTCCCTGCACTTACTGTTCCAGGGGCCTGTGGCAAAAGAACTGAGTGGCTTGCCATCTGGACCCTCTGCTGGATCCGGTCCTCCTCCTCCCCCACCAGGCCCACCTCCCCCACCAGTCCCCACCAGTTCAGGCTCAGATGATTCTGCTTCCCGCTCAGCACTGTTTGCGCAGATTAATCAGGGGGAGAGCATCACACATGGTAAGTGAACGCTTTGGCAAGAGGAGTCAGTAAACAACTTGTTTTGGCAAGAACTTACCAGCTAGCAACCTGGCAGTTTGTAAACCAGAATCATGGTTTGTTTATGGGAGATTCATTTGGGGTGTTACATTCTTTCAGGTTGCCTAAAGGGACAGCAGAGCTGGCTTCAATGGAAATTGAAAATGGGTCATTATAATTGTGGGAATCTCTCTTCCCACTGGAAAGTGATTTAAGAGGCACATACAGAGTACCTACTGTATTGTGCCAAGGCATGGTGCCAGTGGTTTTCCCTAGAGTTTTTTCCATGTTACCATGTGGTCTCTTTGGGAAGTCATCATGGAAGGGGGTGGTTAACTTCCTCCGAGGATGTATATTAGTCATTATGGAAAACTTGCATAAGAAAGACCTAATGTTGGCATAGAAAAGGTAGACACTCTTATATACAGTAGGTTGAAGTCTAAATTATATAACACTCTCCTAGGAATCTACCTATAAAAATATTCAAAGGACAAATTTTAGGCATTATTATTTATAGTAGCTAAGAATGGTAGAACAATCTATATATCCAACTTTAAGAGAAATGGTTAACTGGTATGTTCCTCATGATGGAATATTATGCAACTGTTAAGTCTTTTTTCTGCCACGAACCATGCAGTGTTTAAAGAAAAAAAACTAACCACATGGAGTGGTGATGCTAAAAAATAGTGTTGCTTATGTAGATTGGGCTCTGTTCATAAGCAAGGCATGTGTCAGCCTGTTGAGAGTGATTATGGAATTTTTTTTCCCTTAAAAAAAAATAAAGATTTTTATAAACTATAGGCTAACTTGAGAAAAATTTTACTGTGTTTAATTGGTTAAACCAAATTTTTTTGGTCTAAGTGTGTATGCTTACATCTAAATAAAAACAACTATGAATAGAAAAATTATCGGAAGGGAAGTTTCAAGTGCCAGCCCTGATTGGGGGTGGGTGGTAAGTTAGCTGTGAATGAGGTTATTTTTCCTTTTACCAGATTTTTTTTATCACGTACTTTTTCTTCCTCTGTTGCTTTAAAAACTATGTACGTATTTTGTGAGTATATACTTAGTGTCTTTCTAGATCTTTTTCTTGTGTTTTTATCCCCATCTCCCCCATATATACATATTCTGCATTTTACTTATTTTTTAGTGGAATTTTATAATTTAACCTGGAGGTAGAAGAGAATTATAAAAGTGCTTCTTCAACGGTATGAGAGAGAACATCTCAGAAGCTCTGGGTTTTGGCTTTGAATTTTTGGTTAAGGATCAGTGTAATTTCTGATGGCAGAAGTTGGTTATTGGTTCAGCTCAAAGCCCTGGTATGAAGGACAGGAACAAGGCAGCTGTTGTTCTTACAGCCCTGAAACACGTATCCGATGACATGAAGACTCACAAGAACCCTGCCTTGAAGGCTCAGAGTGGTCTGATACGAAGTGGCCCCAAACCCTTTTCTGCATCTAAACCAGATCCCCCCAAACCAGTCACAAAGAAGGAGCCAGCTCTACTTGAACTGGAGGGCAAGAAGTGGAGAGTGGTGAGTGAAAAATGCCCAGAGTGGGAGAACAAGAAGTGGGGGCAAAGAGACTAAACGGGGCACAGCCAAACGAGTGCAGGCTTTTGATTACAAGAAAGTAAGTTTGGCATAGTCTGGTTTTGGGGGTGTGCTTAGTGATGAGGTTCCTAAAGGGGGATCTCTTTAACAGGAAAATCAGGAGAATGTTTCCAACCTGGTGATAGAGGATACAGAGCTGAAACAGGTGGCTTACATATTCAAGTGTGTGAACTCAACATTGCAAATCAAGGGCAAAATTAACTCCATTACAGTAGGTGAGTTCTTGGCCAAGGCAGGCTCTGTCCTAGAGCTCAAAAAGGCTGGCACCCTACCTCCCCTATTTCTAGACACTCTTAATAGAGTGCTTTTCTTTAAAGTTTACTGTTAATCCGCTCCCTTTCTTCTAGATAACTGTAAGAAACTTGGTCTGGTGTTTGATGACGTGGTGGGCATTGTGGAGATAATCAATAGTAAGGATGTCAAAGTTCAGGTAACTCGATACCTTGGCTCCTTCCTTTGGTCTCGGGGATTAATTGAAAGAGACACAGCCGACCCACAGATGTTGCCGTGGTAGAAATCTGACTCTCTGGGGTCTGTAAGCTGAGCTGCTCTGGATGTGGCAGGAAAGGAGTTGGCCCTTATCGTGAGCTGTTTCCAGCACCATCTTTCCCCCCACCCGCTCAAGTATCCAGTATCTGTTGTACACCTGTGAGTTGTTCATGTGCTCCCGTGAAACAGGGAAAGCTTTTCCTACAGTTAACTGTTCTTCCAGAGGCCAGAACTCAGTGCTCTTGGTTTCCTCTGCAGGTAATGGGTAAAGTGCCAACCATTTCCATCAACAAAACAGATGGCTGCCATGTTTACCTGAGCAAGAACTCCCTGGATTGTGAGATAGTCAGTGCCAAATCTTCTGAGATGAATGTCCTCATTCCTACAGAAGGCGGTGACTTCGTAAGTTTCTTGATCCCTTTAGTAGTATGATGTGAAAACAGAAGGGCCTGAAGGCTAGTGTTGGAGAAAGCTAGTTGATGGACATTCTGCACCAAGTGGGTCCAACCCAGCTGTGCACACCTCAAGCACATGGAAGCCTGAGATGGTCCCACAAAGTAGACCCCCTAAGGAGAGTGGTTTCTGGCTTTCTTAGGTTGAGCAGATGCTCAGGGTTGCAGAAAGGACTGGGGTTGTCACAGCGCCTGAAGGCTAGTGTTGGAGAAAGCTAGTTGATGGACATTCTGCACCAAGTGGGTCCAACCCAGCTGTGCACACCTCAAGCACATGGAAGCCTGAGATGGTCCCACAAAGTAGACCCCCTAAGGAGAGTGGTTTCTGGCTTTCTTAGGTTGAGCAGATGCTCAGGGTTGCAGAAAGGACTGGGGTTGTCACAGCGCCCTGCTGAGCCATTCACATTCCCATCTGTACCTCACAGGGTTAACAGCTGTCCAGGGTCACTGGTCAGTAGGAAATAGACTCAAACCTCCATCTGTCTGGCTTTGGAGGCCCTGTTCTCATTCCTTCACTGTGTCCTAGAGCTCAAGAAGGCTGGCACCCTACCTCCCCTATTTCTAGACATTCTTAATAGAGTGCTTTCCTTCAAAGTTATACTGTTAATCTGCTCCCTTTCTTCTGCACTGCTCCTTCACTGTGTCAGTAGGGGGGGCGGTAGTCTCTGAGATGTGCTGCTGCCAGTTCATAGCCCCCATAGCCAGGCTTTCACAAGAGGGTTCCATACATCCTACTTGCCCTCACAGTGTAGTGCAAACAGGCATTGGGAGAAAAGTGTTAAGATTTAATTAACCCCATGTTGCCTAGCTCAGATTTAAACTTGTTTCTCTATTTGCAGAATGAGTTCCCAGTCCCTGAGCAGTTCAAGACCCTATGGAATGGGCAGAAGTTGGTCACCACAGTGACAGAAATTGCTGGATAAGCGAAGTGCCACTGGGTTCCTTGCCCTCTCCTTCACACCATGGGATAAATCTGTATCAAGATGGTTCTTTTTTAGATTTCCTCTACCTTTCTGCTCTTAAACTGCTTCTCTGCTTTGAGAAGCACAGCTACCTGCCTTCACTGAAATATACCTCAGGCTGAGATTTGGGGTGGAATAGCAGGTCAGTTGATCTTCCGCAGGAAGGTGCAGCTCTTTCATATCAGCTCAACCACACCGCCAGTCCGTTCTTAAGCAACTGCAGACCAAGACAGGTGTGTTTTAGCTTTCAGCCTTTGAGATTATTTGACCAATAAATAGTCTTTTGCGAAGACTATAGCCATCCCAGGAATTCACAGGTCAGAATGTTCACACAAGTTAACCTTTTTCTAACAACGAGTGTGAAGTTAACAGAAGCTGATCCTAGTTAGTTCTTCTAACTTAAACTAATTTTCACTATTGACAAGTGAGGCAAGGGTTGCACGGGACCAAAGGCTGAAGCTTGGCCATCTAGCATTCCTAGCAAAATGATTTCCTGCAAGTATTCCTTTTCTTCTGCATTCCATCCCGCACCTGCCCAAACCTGACTGTAGGTTGTCCTGTGTTAGCTGCTGTGGTGGTGCCCTGCACCCAGGCCAGCTAAAGGAGTCTCGGACCCTTTCTCTCTTGGGCCCCTGCTCAGCACCTTCCTACAGAGATGACTTAAAAAGAGAAAAAAAAAGGAAAACGACACCATTCCCAGAAATCTGGCTCCCCTTTCTCCTTCCATTCTAGGTGCCCATCATCCATCTTCACTGCTTCCATGGCCCTGTCATACTCACAACTTCTGGCTTCTGTCTGGGCACCTGAACAAAGGACTAAAGTCTCCACTGCAGGCTGTTTTTAGGTCTTGTGTAAAAGTCTTGCACAGCCTTGCTAATGCAACTTTCAGTTTTTCCTTTAGGACAAACACTTTACCAAAATATGCAACTTTTTTTGGTGGAAAGAGAGATTGTCCTGTGATTTCTACCCATTTCCTGAGGCCTGTGGAAATAAACCTTTATGTACTTAAAGTTATACAGAAAATAGAATAAAATTAATACCAAACTCACTTAGTATTTATGTATATTTGCTGAACAGAAATGTAAGAACTTTGAAAAGAAAAATGACACCAAGGATAAGAAACTACTCTTTATTTTAGACAACTTCATAAAATTGTTTTCACCCGTCCCCACTTCTTGCCTTTCATCTCCTTGTTTTAGTTGAAAAGTTTTGAAAGAGGTGAAGGAGAACCAGAAGGTAAACTGTAGCACTTAATAAAGTGCTTCCCTCAAATGCAGCTAATCATTTCCACAGGTGGGGCATTCTGCAGAACAGTCTTCCAGAAGTGGTGCTAGGATTTCATGGGGCAAGGGAGTCGGGCTAAGATGTTGTCTTTAGCAGAAATTCTCAAAAAAGTCCTTAATATTCTAAGGTGGGTTGATCTCCAAGAGAAAAGGGTTATGGAATGTTCCCTAAGCTTTCTTGAGCAATCTTTTTTTTTCCCACAGAACACATCAGAAGCAGTTTGGAGTGTGCTGGTAATATGAGGTTAGAAAGCCTGATTTGTTCACATTTTTTCCCCTCCCATTCCTTGCTAATGCTAGCAATAGAGTAACTCTGGAAACCAGACCACCAGTCATATTCAGAAGGGACAGCTTTATCAAGGGTGGAATGGAAAGAACCAGCTACCTCCTCCTTTTTAAAATTTTACATTTTTCTTTAAACCTCCCTACCATCCCCATCTAAATTAAGCAATATGTATACTTCCTGCTTTAACCAATCCAATTGGGTGCTACTTCCCTCCTTTTGTGACAAAGCAACTAATTCATCACTACCTAAGGAGACAGTGCTACCAAGGCAAGATTGTGGGCTGCCAGAATTTGTAAAATAATACCCAAGACACACAGAAAGCAACATACTCAGAGGAGGGCAGCCTTAAAGAAATTACATGGTTGCATTAGCCAAGCAATACTTTTCCGAGCACTGGTCATATCACCAGAACAGTTAAGAAAGGATTTTATGTGAATACCTCAGGCCTGGGTACTGGCCCCTTGGCTTGAGATGTGGCTAGATTTTCCTGAGAAAGTCATTCATCTTAGACTATCTCATTGGTTTAGTTTGTTCAGTCTCTCCAGGCCTAGGCAAAGCTCTGGCACTGATCTGCAGCAAACTCCTGATTCCTAAAAGAGTCTGACCATATCAAAGGTTGTAAAACAAGCTCCATGGCTTTTAGCTAATTAAACTGGCATTCAACACCATCTGCTGATACGATGAGGCAAAGGATAAGATTCCTATCTTGGATCTTTCCAAGTGGGGCATGTTCAATGATGACTAAAGAAAAGGATTAGTTGCTAGCTGGATCTGAGCTCAGGGTTGGGCACAGAGGGAACTGGTTTGGAAGTGGGAAGGGTTCCCTGAACTCTGGTTCAGACTACAAGGGTTTCACTCAAGGAAGGGTATGATGTGGGCGTAAAACCATTCTTCAGACAGTTGAAGATGGTCACCTTCAAGAGCCAGGAACACCAGCTGTCCGGCCTTGTCCATTGCCTTTAGCCCCAGGCGGTCCTGCAGAGAAAAAGGCCATAATTAAGCTTAATGGTTTCACAGTAAAATCATAAATAATGTTAACTTGAGATATTCTCAAAAATGCAGTATTTTCTCGAGTATTAAAATTTAGGTAAATGAAATGCCAACAAGGATACTTCCCTCCCATTTTTTTCCCTAAATATTAAAAACGTGTTTTTGATGGCTGTTCCTCTCACTGCATGAAGCCTCAGGTGGTGGGATTTTAGCTCACCATGTATCTAAGCTGACTTGTCTTCTCTTAGGACACCATGGGGGTGGGTTGGTGGTCCGTTAGTGTCTTCTGATTTTTATGGAGTCAAAACAGTTGGGGAAAAAAAAAGTTATGTGCCACTGAGGTAATTGTATACAGTTTCATACTCTGCTTCCTGGAAAGTTTCCCAAAGCTTCTGGAGGACCACCTACAAGTGGGTAAGCCATGGACAAAACTGCCTCAAAATGTCAAATGGGACTGAGCCAAAGATGGGAGAACATTAGCTAGAGAACTTAAAACATATTCAACTCTTAGATAACAAAACTCAGACACTTCCACATTCTGCAGCTGAATAAGCCATGACAGCTGGGGTGCTGAAGAACCAGTGTTGGGAAGATGAGCAGTTAGGATGCTGCCAGAACGCTGCTCCTGCTGTTCAGCCACTCAGTCGTTTCCGACTCTCTGACCCCATGGACTGCAGCACGCCAGGCCTCCCTGTTCATCACCAGCTCCCGGAGTTTACCCAGACTCATGTCCGCTGAGTCAGTGATGCCATCTAGCCATCTCATCCTCTGTCCCCTTCTCCTCATACCTTCAATCTTTCCCAGCATCAGGGTCTTTTCAAGTGAGTCAGCTCTTTGCATCAGGTGGCCAAAGTATTGCAGTTCAGCTTCAACATCAGTCCTTCCAATGAACATTCAGGACTGATCTCCTTTAGGATGGACAGGTTGGCTCTCCTTGCTGTCCAAGGGACTCGTAAGAGTCTCCTCCAGCACCACAGTTCAAAAGCATCAAACCACCAATTTGAATTTCATGACAAGTTCTTAATTGTAACTTGTAAAACTCAACAAACCCTAGCTTCCTTTTAACTCACCCATGGCGGGGCACCAGAGACAGGAGAAAAGCCACGAGATGACAACTGGCCTCTGAAATTACTTGGGATCTGAATAGAAGGCAAGTGGTTCAGATGCGTCATTTCTGCACTTGAGGAAAAGTATCTCCAAGATAAAAGCCTGAGAGTGTGGGAGACTCCAGAACTAGGAGTGGTGAAAAGCTGCTTGAGAAAAAGGCCTGCTGCTGCTGCTAAGTAGCTTCAGTCGTGTCCAACTCTGCGGACCCAGACGGCAGCCCACCAGGCTCCCCCGTCCCTGGGATTCTCCAGGCAAGAACACAAGTGAGTGGCCACTGCTGAACAAAATTCATAGCTCTGTTCTTCCAGTCTCCTGCAGGAGGAGCTTTCCCCTGTCAGGGCCTGGTTTAAGAACAGGACTTCAGCATCTATTGATACTAGTGTTTTGAAGTAACAGCCCTCCATATTTTTGTCATGTGGATTTGTGATGGACTGTGCCTCAGCAAAGGAAGCCAGTTCTAACCCTGTTATCAGGAGTTAGAGATATGTCCCTTGCCAAGGCCTGAAAACACGAGGAACAGGTCCTTCAACCTTCAGGATGGAGACTTCAGTAAACCAGTGCCTGATAAGCTGGTGCCACAATCAGCAGCCTAACGAGCCTTGCCCACAGCACCTGCTGTGCCGGAGTGTACAGGACCAGGAATGTCACCAAAACACCCAGCAGCTCCCAGCGTCTGGCTGACAAGGACTGCACCGCTCCTCCCCGGTTACCTGTGTGTAGAGGGTGCTCTCCTGTAAGGGAATGGTCTCCGTGGCTTGGCCACTTCTGTAAAATCCAAACCACTAAGGAGAGGAGGAAGAAAGGAGGTCAGATCAGACATGGCGCACACACTGCCAGACTATTTCAAGACTGGCTAGTAGCTAAGGCTACTGACAACTCCCTGAGGCTGCAGCAGGGAGGGACAACAAAGCACGTCTTGAGTCATTTCTTCTTAAGGGTGGATCCCGAAGTATGAGTTAATCATTCCAAAGAGCTTTCCCGTTCCCTAGAATTGCTGCTTCCTACAGTTACTGAGCACCTACTCTGAAAATCCTTGTGTTGTATAAACATTCAAAGATTAATTTATGTATACAGTCTCAACTTTTAAGCAGCTCTGGTCCAATGCACAGACACAACTAATTGTTTAGCATGGGGGTCAGCAAACTTCTCCATAATCAACAAACACAAAATAATTTAGGCTTTAAGGGGCCACGTGGTTGCAACTACTGAATACTGCCATTGTCATGCGAAAGAAGCCATGAGACGGTATTTTTTAAATGAAAATGGCTGCATTCTTTTTTTCCTCTGTCTTTCCCCACCAGCCCCAGCTGCATCCCAGCATGGCATGTGGGATCCTGGCCAGGGATCAAACCCACGTCCCCTGCAGTAGAAGCTGAGTCTTAACCAGTGGACTGCCAGGAAGTCTCAATATGGCTGCATTCTAATGAAATCTTACAGACACTGAAATTTGTAATTCATGTAGTTTTCACATTATCAAAGTTTTTTACTTTTTTCTACCATTTAAAAACAAAAACCATTTTCCTTCGTGGGCCCTACAAAAGCAGGTGCAGGGTGGATTCAGCCCATAGGCTGTGGTGTGCTCTGACAAAGTGTGATGAACACTGATAATTCTTAAGAGGGAGTAAATTCTGCCTAGAAGAAGGGTGGCTTTCTGGATGGAGGAAATGACATTTGAGCTGAACAGGAGCTTGTCAGGTGGAGAAGCCCAGGGAAGGGCATTTTAGAGACTAAAGTATGAACAAAGGAACACAGAAGAAGAAACACATGCCAGGAACAGGGCATTTCAAGTAGTGCAATATGACTTGGTCAGAGGGGGAAGTGATCAATGAAGATTAGGTTGGAAAGAAATCAAAGCCAAGTCAAGGCTGAACATGAATGTGAACCTCAGGGAGTTACAGATTTTGGACTGGTGCTGCAGAACCTTTTCCAGATCACAGATCTATGAAAATCTCATAAAAAATTTCTAGACCCTTCCTCAGAGAATGCAACTTCAGCTTACCCTTGAACAACATGGGTGTGAATTGCTCGGGTCCACTTATATGTGGGTTTTGTTTAGTACTGTGGATGCTGAGGGACAACTATAAGTTATATGTAGATTTTTGACTGTGCAAAGCACCAGCATCCCTAACCCCTATGTTGTTCAAGGGTCAACTGTATATAAGTTTGCAAACAGTTCTGGCTTGTGGGGGGTTATAACCCTGAGTGTCCCATTTATAGACCTCAGAACCCCTGCTCTACACAAATGTGGGTGGAAGGGACTGACAAATTCTTCCCAGTAGGCAGCTATGGTTGTTTTTTTTTTTTTTTTCATTTTTTTTAAATTGATCTATTTATTTGGCTACATTGGGTCTTGGCTGCAGCATGTGGGATCTTAGTCCCCTGACCAGGGACTGAACCTGCATCCCCTGCATTGGGAGAACGAGTTTTAACCACTGAACCACCAGGGAAGTCCCCAGGCAGCTGTGTTTTAATGCCATTTTCTCTGCCAGTTTCCTGGCATGTTGTGGCCTAAGAAGCGTCTCACCTCAGAATCCACAGGGTCCACAATGGAATCATTGAGAAATTTCACCATCACAAACTTCTTGAGGGCCATCAGGTTTTTCTTGTAGGACTCATTGACACCCTGGAGGAAAAGTCAATATTAAGAACATTGGGGACATTACCATCAGATTCTAGCCAGGGAATTAAAACCTTACAGTGCTCTGGTCTGCCTGACCCTGGGTTTCTTCTCCATGGTAATGGGCTGCTTTTCTTGCCTCCTGCCCAGAATACACCAGGTACAGCCTTTTTCTTAACATGCCATCTGACTGACAATGCTCCCGGCAACCATGGCGTACAGATGGCAACCATGAATGGCCACCATGAGTCTGTCAGTGTGCCCCACAGATCTCCATCACATAGCTCAAAGGCTTCCAGCCAGAGAAAGCCAAGGCAAAATAAGAAACTGCAAACTCTGAGTGGTTCTGCCATACTATTTTGTTCCCATCACTCCCCTCTTTAAATTCTGTTTTTGTTTGTTTAAACCTCCAGATATGCCAATAAAAACTGAGCCAGAATCTCCCAACCCATGTTCATCTCTGGGACACACTCAGTCCCCTGTGTAGTCTCTCTTAAGTAAATCAACTCTTCTGAAAAAATATGACCCCAAAGCGATCCACTGGAAAGGCTGCCCAAAGTAAGGCAGCAGTTGAGGTTCCTGCCAGCCAGCACCTACTGAGTTCACCCCACTGCTTCAACACTAGGCAAGAGGAAGAATCCACAAGAAGAAAGCCAAATGAATTTCAGCATTCCTAGAAGGAACTGAGCCTCATACGCACCGCCTCCCCCAACACAGAACTTCCGGTTTCCCGGGTTCTGCCTGGGATAGTTTGGACAGTTACTGCTCATCTGTTTCTAATGTCCCTAACAGGAAAGGGAATGCGCAATTATGGTAGCCTGGGCTGGTGCTTACTCTCTCTTGATTAATATCTGCCAGGAAGATGCTGTGGTTGCGGTATATGTCCTCCTTGATGGGGTCGTGCCAGTATTCTGCTTGCACCAGGCTGTGGGAGAAAAAGAAGGAAAGGTGAGCAAGCGGCACATCAGTCAGTATGCCTGAGGCATGGCCCTGGGCACAGGCCACCAAGAGGTCGAAGGGACAAAAGACCAGAGCCCGCTGTTCCTGCTGCCTGATCCCTTTTTCCTTAGCATCTCCAATGCTCCTTCCTTCCTGTCCTTCAGACTTACCTTAAATATCATTTCTTCAAAGACCATTCTGGCCAAACTAGGCACCTCCTCCATTACTGTCCATCACTGCACCTTGTTTCTTTCTGCCACAGCCTTAGCTGGTACTAAGGGGGATCTAGCTCCCTGATCAGGGATCGAGCCCAGGCTCCCCTGCATTGGAAACTCAAAGTCTTAACCACTGGATCAGGAAAGTCCCCGGGCTATCTTATTTTGAACGTCCAGGGTCTCTCTCTTACTCTTTAATGATTGGTTTTCTTTGAATTCTTTTCTAGAGTCATAGATGATCTCTTTATCGCTGAAGATAATAATATAGGCTTTTTTTGTTGTTGTTTAAGGTTTCCTTCAGCTTCTTGAATTGCCATCTGTTTCTTCCAAGTCCCTTTTTACTTTTTGTTGTTTTGATCTGTCTTCTATTTTGGAAGCTTTCCTCAGATGTCTGATGGAAGGGTGGGGTGCCGGTCCTTGGCTCACTGTTCATACTTAAACAAGAGCTTCCCTGATAGCTCAGTCGGTAAAGAATCTGACTGTAATGCAGGAGACCCTGGTTCAATTCCTGGGTGGGGAAGATCGGCTGGAGAAGGGATAGACTACCCACTCCAGATTTCTTGGGTTCCCTTGTGGTTCAGCTGGTTAAGAATACACCTGCAATGAGGGAGACCTACGTTCAATCCCTGGGTTGGGAAGATCCCCTGGAGACAGGAAAGGCTACCCACTCCAATATTCTGGCCTGGAGAATTCCATGGACTGTATTGTTCATGGGGTCACAAAGAGTCGGACACAACTGAGCCACTTTCACTGAGCTGAATGGAAGTTCTTCACACAGTTCAGTTTAGTTGTTCAGTCGTGTCCGATTCTTTACGACCCCATGAACCAACACATGCCAGGCCTCCCTGTCCATCACCAACTCCTGGAGTCTACTCAAACCCATGTCCATTGAGTCAGTGATGCCATCCAACCATTCCATCCTCTGTAGTCCCCTTCTCCTCCTGCCCTCAATCCCTCCCAGCATCAGGGTCTTTTCAAATGAGTCAGCTCTTCGCATGAGGTGGCCAAAGTACTGGAGTTTCAGCTTCAATATCAGTCCTTCCTAAGAACACCCAGGACTGATCTCCTTTAGAATAGACTGGTTGGATCTCCTTGCAGTCCAAGGGACTCTCAAGAGTCTTCTCCAACACCACAGTTCAAAAGCATCAATTCTTCAGCACTCAGCTTTCTTTATATTCCAACTCTCACATCCATACACAGCTACTGGAAAAACCATAGCCTTGACTAGATGGACCTTCGTTGACAAAGTAATGTCTCTGCTTTTTAATATGCTATCTAGGTTGGTCATAACTTTCCTTCCAAGGAGTAAATGTCTTTTAATTTAGACAGCTATCTACTGGTGGTTTCACTACGTGGTAGTCAGAAGGAGTCCTGATTTGTTGGAGGATTGCAAAACATCAACCTGCAGATCTTCTCTCTGGAACCAGTTTTTTCAGGGAGGGATCCATCAAACTTCTGCCAAGGAGTTGATAACCTGGCTGCTATCATTCTGGGAATCAAACAGGAGGACGTGGGTTTTCAATATGGTGTCTTATCACCATCCTGTGTTTATTATCCTAAAGTCTGGTACTTCTTGAGTTAAACTGCTCCAGAAAATAAACTTGGCTCCTTTTGTCAGGGTTGGGGACGAGCAGTCACTTGGACGTACTACACTTAAGGGATTTGGGGAGTCTGATCATTGTTTCTACAGATTTTCAATGAAGTCTCATGCACTTACTCTACTAAAGTATCTTAGATGTCAAACTCCTGAGTCTTTCTGAGATTATAAAAAGTGAACTGGTCCTTTCTTGTCAGTGTTTCCTTCAACAGACATAAAGGTTTCAGAATTTTCTGCTTTGCTAAAACAATTATCACTCATTCACCTGCTTTCTTTCAAAAAACATACTGACATCTTTTTTATCATCTCTTCTCTCCTCTCCTGTTCTCTTTGCCCTTGTGAGTTTATCACAGTTTATTCTTTTGCTTTGTTGTTGTTTAGTCGCTAAGTCATGTCTGATTCCTTTGGGACCCTGTGGACTATAGCCTACCAGGCTCTTCTGTCCAAGGGATTCTCCAGGCAAGAATACTGGAGTGTGTTGCCATGCCCTCCTCCAGGGGATCTCCCTGACCCAGGGGTCAAACCCAGTCTCTTATGTCTCCTGCACTGGCAGGCAGGCTCTTTACCACTAGTGCCAGCTGAGAAGCCCCATAACCATACTAGTTGATCCCAAATCTCAGCTATCACCCAGAATATTCCAGACCTACTAAATCCAAATTTCTAGGGATGAAGCTCTGGAAGAAGACACTGATGTAAGAGGTTAACCCTTTGCTGCTGACAATATAAAGAATCTGTCCTTCAAATATTAACAGTATTTTCTTAGCTTGAGTAATTTCTATAGGCTTGTTTTTTAAAAGATGAAAATGTATTGTAATTACATTCTTATATAGAAAAATGTCCTCCCTTTCTTTAAATTACTATTATAGCAGTTTCAGATTTACAATAAAATGAAGCAGATAGTATAAAGATATTCACAATCATCTGAATATCATTTAAATATCACTAGCAGCTACTCCTAGAATCATGGTTAGCGTGACAGTCTGCATGACATTATCACGCAGTGACAGTTCTGCATCCTTTTCAGCTAACCGTACATACCGTTCCTGTATAGCTTTGTTGTAAGCCCCAGCGTTCAGTGTTTTTCTGATGAAGTCACAGATGTGTGAGCTTTCTCCTGGGCACCGAGGGAGTCCAAAAACACCTACAGCAGTAGAAGACAAATACTCGTGCCTTTAATAATCATGTTCTGAATACCTACTATGTGCAGGGCATTGAGAGAAACAAAAACCAGAAATAGATCCTGATTTCATTTATTCATTTCTTAAGGAAATAATGTATTTGGAATTAATACTTTAACCAGCTTCCTCCTGGTGTTCCCTCTCCTTTCTGCCTCAGGCCCTTTGCACCTACTCCCCTCCGGAGGATGTGCTTCTCTTACTGCTTCAGTGGGGGGCCTCCTTCTCATCTCCTGGGTCTTGGCTTAGAGAAGTCATATCTGAGAACCCCAACTCAAGCAGTGCTCAACCCCTGTTCCTCCCCCAACCCAGTTATACCTGCGTCCTCATCAATAACATTTTGAGGGGGTACCAGGCATACCAATTCTAAGCATATATTGGCAATAATTAATTAAATCCTTACAACCACCCTGTGAGTAGAAATCATGATTTAGAGCACATTATAGATAGGAAACTTTTAAACAGAGGTTAGATACTTTGTCTGAGGTTAGACAGTAAGTGATGGAGCCAAGATATGAACATGAGCAGTTTGGTTCAGTGCCCAGGCCTTTTACAACTATAACCACTATTCTTCCATTATTGTACATTTTTCTTTATCACAGTTCAGTTCAGTTTAGTTCAGTCGCTCAGTCATGTCCAACTCTTTGCGACCCTATGAACTGGCGCACGCCAGGCCTCCCTGTCCATCACCAACTCCCGGAGTTTACTCAAACTCACGTCCATCAAGTCCGTGATGCCATCCAGCCATCTCATCCTTTGTTGTCCCCTTTTCCTCCTGCCCCCAATCCTTCCCAGCATCAGAGTCTTTTCCAATGATCAACTCTTCACATGAGGTGGCCAAAGTACTGGAGTTTCAGCTTTAGCATCATTTCTTTCAAAGAAATCCCAGGGCTGATCTCCTTCAGAATGGACTGGTTGGATCTCCTTGCAGTCCAAGGGACTCTCAAGAGTCTTCTCCAACACCACAGTTCAAAAGCATCAATTCTTTGGCACTCACTATCCGTATTTATTTTGTTTGCTTACTTGTTTCGTGTCTAGTCTCCTCCACTAGGATGGAAGTTTCATGAAGGCAGAAACCTTATCTGTCTTGTTTTGAGGTTTTCAATAAATATTCATGGAATCCATGAATGAATGATAAAGCTGTTTCTACCAATTTGCATCTGAATAAAACATATACTTTTAAAAAGTATTTTTCTACCTGTTATTTTATTTCATCCTCTGAAAAATTCCCTTAAGATGGGCAGTGTCTTATTTTAGCTTCTCTCTGTGAAAGGGACCCTACGGTACTAAATTACTTGCCCAATTAACACTTAATTGGATGAATCCAATTTCCTGATTATAAGGGGAATCCTGCTCCTACACTCAACCAGCTTAACAGCTAAATCTATCAGAACAGAAATAAAGTTCTACCCCAAGACACATCTGCCCCAAAAGTTTATTAATTCTGTCTAAATAGCAAATCCGTTGGGGTTGGTTTTTTTTTTTTTTCTTTTTGGGAAAGATTTAATCTCTGCTGTTAATTTTACAGACAAAAAAAGCCTAGAAACTATCCATTGCCTAAGTTCCAATTCAATAGGACACCACTCATGTCAGAAAACAGGAAAGATTGTTGGACTTTCCAAGTTCCTCAGCCACTGCCTGCTACATGGCTGCAACCATCTCAACGGCAGGAAATCCTGTCGATTATATTAGAGAAAAGTAGGTGGTAATGTAATGACTCCGCTGTGTTCCAGGTGTCTGAATCCTGTTTTGTCATCATTGCTGGCTAGTCTGTTATAACTTAGCAAAACAGGATTTGGGGGAGGATGGCTGACTTCTTGTACAAATAGAGATGCTAGAATATTTTAGGTAAAAAGGACAAATTTACCTTGATGTTGTCCCCCAACTGAGATGAGATTGACCATGGGAGGTGATGGGCATCTCTGAGCCACTGCCCGCCTGAAGAAAAAAAAAGGAGTATCGTTTCCACTATCAGATGGAAATAGATCATCAATAATCAACTTCCAAGGGGAGTCTGGGGGAAAATGGGTACATATATATGTATGGCTGAGTCCCTTCACTGTTCACCTGAAACTCACAACATTATCTGCTAATCAACTATACCTCAACACAAAATTAAAAGTTAAAAACAAAAACTTCCCAGATTAAGTTACTTAATCTGTGGTTCCCCAAAGCCACAAAGTTTCAGGATTTATTTTCCTCTGATACAGCCAAGCACAAATCTTTATTCCCTCATAGAAAATAAGTTCCACAGAGCTTCTGTCAAGGGGCTATTCTAGAAGAGCTTCCCATCCAAGGAAGATGAAGATTCTGAAAACACTAAACGGACAGATCTATCTGCATCAAAGGGCAAACAGTCAGTTTCATATGACACGATATATAAGTGGTATGATATAACAGAAAGGGACTTACAGAAACTGGCCTCCCTGGGAGAATCCCATAGCATTGTAGCCTTGCTGCAATTTAGGATCCTTAGCAAGAATCTGACACACCGTTGTCACTTGGGAGTTGACATTCAAAAAGAAGCTGTTCTCCACATCCTAAAAGAGAAGCCACAGAGAAATCCAGGGATGCGGCTGGACACAAGCACTGGCACCTTCTCTAAGAGGCAGACTTGCTTAGGTTGGTGCCCTCATAAGCCACTCAGGAGTTTAAGTATCATTGTATGGTCTTCCGCTAAAAATGCAAGGTAAAGCATTTTAATAGTACATTCTACACAATCAGTCAGCAAACCTTCAAAGGACCAGAACTGTGAAGCGCCTCACCTCTCTGAGAGTCTTCCCAATCTCTAAAGATAAGACGTGAATTCCAGGTATTTTCTTCTCAACCATTTTTTTAATAGCACCCATACTTAAGGGATTACAACAGCTGTCTCCTAGACAACAAAGACAATCATGGAAACTTATGAGTAAAAACAACATTATTTAACTTTTTAAAACTTTGCACTTCAAAGGCATTAATGAAAATATGCAGACAACACACAAAGAAAATATTTCCGAAACATACTTAATAAGAGTTTAATATCTGGAATATACAAAGAACTCTATGAGTCAGCAAGAAGATAATCTAATTAAAATAGGAAAAGGACTTGAACAGACATCTCTTCAAAGGAGATATACAAATGGCCAACAAGCACACGAAATTATGTTCAACACCGCTGGTCACTAAGGAACTGCAAATCAAAAATCACAGTGAGGTACCAATGCAAATCTACTAAGATGCCTTTAAAGCCTTCCATTTTTTAAAATTAATTTATTTAAAAATGGAAAATAACAGGCTTACCTGGTGGTCCAGTAGTTAAGAATCCACCTGCCAATGCAGGGGACGTGGTCCTAGAAAATCCCACATGCTGCAGGGCAGCTAAGCCTGTGTGCCACAACTAGTGAGCCCACGCGCCCCAGAGCCCGTGCCCCACAATGAGAGAAGCCACCTCAACGAGAAGCCCATGCACTGCAACCAGAGAAAGCCCTCACACAGCAGCGAAGGGCTAGGGCAGCCAAAAATGAAAAATAAATTAAAATTTCAAAATAGAAAATAACAAGTGTTGGCAAAGATAGGGAGAAATAGGAACCCTTTACACTGCTGGTGGAAATGTAATATGGTGCAGCTACTGTGAAAACAATTTGATGGTTCCTCAAAAAGTTAAAGACACAATGACCATTTAACTCATTAATTTCAACTCTAACTGCATAACCAAGAAAAGTGAAAACATATGTCCCTACAGAGACCTGTATAAGAAAATACTTAAAACAGCATTATCTGCAATAGCTAAAAGGTGGAAAACACTCAAAAGTCCATCAATGGATGACTGGATAAACAGATTATGGTAGATATATACAGGAAAATATTATTCTGCCATAAAAAGGAACAAAGTATTGAAACATGCTACAACATGGATGAATCTCAAAAATGTTATTTTAAGGGAAATAAGCCAGAAATGAAAGGTCACATACTGTATAGTTCCTTTTATATGACACGTTCAGAATAGGCAAATCCATTGAAACAAAAGCAGACTGAACGTTTCCTGGGGTGATGGGAAGACGGGGTGAAGAGAGTGATCCCTTAAAATAGGGTACACATATTTTCTGCGGTGATGAAAAAGTTTTGAAACTAGAGGGAAGCGGTGATTGCACAACGTGAATACACTAAATGCCACTGAACTGTGTACTTTAACATGGGTAAGTGTATGTTACATGAATTTCCCCTCATCAACAACAAAAAGAACAACATTTTTTGCTCAGCTCATGTAATAGCTTCCAAAGCCCAATACGGTATCATGGGGACCCCAAATTCACAACTGAAAATAAGCAGCGGTGCATATTCTCTTATCATCTAGAACATCTGCGGTTCTCAGGCCCCAAAGCACCTTGAAATCTTCTCTCTTCAGGGCCAGGACTAGAGCAAGACAAGTAAAGAAAGCTCGTGTTAGTGCTGACACTGAACTTATATTCTGCACTTTTTTCCCTTCCTGTTTCAAGGAACCAAGAACTAAGAATAGGAAGCAAAGTGACTGACTGCTGAGTAGGATCAGTGGGCTAAGATAATTTTCCATTTTGAACTTAATCATTCTATTTTCAACCTGAGAGCTAAACTTAAAAATTCGTTTTTACAGAAGGAAAAGAGCTCAAGCACGTTCTGTTTCTCACACTGAACTCTAATCAGGGGTTACTTAGGTGGCTTCCAAACAGACTGGCTGTGCTCTGGGAGGACACAGAGCTCTCACGTTCTCTTTTATCTCCACTGCAGTAGCCTGAGGCCCTGGCACAGACTCAAAACAATCTCTACCTACTGACTCTAATTCCTCTCTGAACATTTTTCTTTCACCTATTCCAATAAGGTTCTCACTCTCACCACTCCCCTAAAAGTGGTTTAATCAAGGTCGTTAGTGATCTTCCCATTGCTAAATCCAGTAACCAATACTTAGCCCTCATCTTAGTTGACCTATCACCAACTTTTCACAGTTTGCTATCCCTTCCTCTTGAAACATTTTCACATGGTTTCAAGACATTGCACTCTTCCGACTCCACTTCTCCCTATCTGTCCTATCTCTGTCTCCTTTGCTAATTCCTCTCTATCCCCTTGGGGGCTTCCCTGGTAGCTTAAGGGTAAAGAATCTGATTTGATCCCTGGGTTGGGAAGATCCCCTGGAGAAGGAAATGGCAACCCACTCCAGTATTCTTGCCTGGAGAATCCCATAGACAGAGGAGCATGGCAGGCTACAGTCCACAGGCTCAAAAGAGACATTACTGAAGCGACTTAGCACACATGCATTCCATCTTTTCATCCTCCAGATGCTGGGAATGCCTCAGAGCTCGGTCTTTAGACCTCTTTCCTCTTCTGAATATCGTCACTCCCTAGGTGATCCTGTCTAGTCTCACAGCTTTAAATACTAGCCATATGCCAAAGGTTCCCAACTTAATCCTCCAGCCTGTATCTGTCTCAAGACTCCACACTCCAAATGCCTCGGAAGTGAAGTGAAGTAGCTCAGTTGTGTCCGACTCTGCAACCCCATGGACTGTAGCCTACCAGGCTCCTCTGTCCATGGGATTTTCCAGGCAATAGTCCTGGAGTGGCTTGCCATTTCCTTCTCCAGGGTATCTTCCCAACCCAGGGATTGAACCCAGGTCTCCCGCATTGTAGACAGATGCTTTACCATCTGAGCCACCAGGGAAGTCCAAATACCTCTACATCTCCTGAATAGGTAACAAACATCTCAAATTTAGTAAGTCTCAAAGCACAATCTTGATTTTCACCCCAAATTTGTTTACCCTACAGGCTTCCCCATTTTGGTAAAATGACAACCTCATCCTTCTCACTGTCCAGGCCAAAAACCATGGAATCATCCTTGACTCCTTTCTTATCCCATATATAATCTGTTAGCAAATCCTACTGGTTCTATCTTCAAACTGTATCCAAATGTTGACTACTTCTCAACATCTCCCCTTTTGCTGTACTTTTTCAAGTCACCGTCACCTCGTTTCAGTTCAGTTCAGTCACTCAGCCGTGTCTGACTCTTTGCAACCCCATGGACTGCAGCGCGCCAGGCCTCCCTGTCCATCAGCAACTCCCAGAGTTTACTCAAACTCATGTCCACTGAGTCGGTGATGCTATCCAACCATCTCAGCCTCTGTTGTCCCCTTCTCCTCTTGCCTTCAATCTTTCCCAGCACCTTGTTTAGATTATTGTAAAATCTTTCTTTTTTCCCTGCAAAGGTCAATGACCTCCTACAATCTAGTCTCAATATAGCAACTTGTCTTTGTTCAATCACTCAGTTGTGGCCAACTCTTTTTGACCCCATGGACTACAGCATGCCAGGCTTCCCTATCCCTCACCACCTCCCGGAGCTTGTTCAACTCATGTCCACTGAGTCGGTGATACCATCCAACCATCTTATCCTCTGTCATCCCCTTCTCCTCCCGCCTTCAATCACTCTCAGCAACAGGAATATAGGAACTAGAGTGCTTTTAAAATGCAAATCAGATCATGTCACTCACCTGCTCAAACTCACAACAATGTCCCATCTCTTCTAGCCAAAGTTCCTACAGTAGCCTTAGTAGCCCCAACATATGCAGGCCATCCTCCTACCCCTATTTTCTTCTGACTCACTGCGTTTCAGCTACACTGACCTGAGTGTTGCTCCTTGAACACACTAGACATACTAGATATACTTCTGCCTCATGACTTTGCATTTGCTGGTCTTGCCACCATATAGTCACATGTCATCTTCCTCATGGACTTCAGGCCTTTGCTCAGATAATCACTTTTTCAGTAAATCCTGACTTTGCTCTATGAAACTGCAAGCCCCCACCTGCACTCTCTGTCCTCCCCCTCCCCTGCTTTACTTTCCTCCATTGCACGAATCACCATTTGACATATGCTTGTTTATTTATTTATCCCTTCTCTCTTCCACTGGGTAGTTCTAAAAGAGCAAAGAATTTAGTCTGTTTAGTTTACTGTATCCTCAGGATCCAGTAGGTAGTCAATAGTATAAACGAATTACAGGTGCCTACGAAATCTCTGTTCAATGCATGAATGAACAAAGGATGGAGATGCCGCAGGCAGGCACAACCCTGCCTTCCCGATGCTGCACCCTGACGCCACTGCCCTGAGATTAAACCAGGACACCGCGTAAAATCCTACCGCAGTGCACAGTCCGCTGTGAGCGCTTACCAAAAGACAGTTCCTTCCTCATCATCTCCCTTCCCAATGCAGGGTAACCCCTAAATCCTAAAACGTGGAGCTAGTCCGGTGCTGTGTGACCACGGTCCTCGCCCTCCATACTTGCACTTTGCAGACGCGAACCCAGGCTTGGAGAGGGAAAAGGTCGCCAAACCTTTTTGACTCTCTTCTCACTCCCTCCTTCACTCACCCATCCCATGCCAGATCACCAGCGGCAGGGGAGCCGGCGGGTCGAGATGCCCCAGCGCCAGGGAAGTGCAGGAACCCAGCAGGAAAGCGAGAGCCAAGAGCCGCAAGCAGCTGGACGACGCCATCTTGACTCTATCACGTGACCGCGCTCCCCTTGCGGCCTCAATGCGGGCGCGGGCGCGGGTGCGGGTGTGGCGTGTCGTATCCGCCACGCCTCCGCCTGGGTTGCCCCTGGCGGACGGGCGTCTCTCCTGGCTAGTTGCCCCAGTAGACTACTCGCCACCAGAAATCAAACGCGTGCCAACAAATACTCAGTGCTTTCTGTGCATCAAGCACTGTTCTAAGCGCTTTACATCTGGTTTAATCTGCTTTAATCCCCATACGCCCAAATACACTTCTCCCCATTTTACAGGTCAGGACACTTGAGGCACTGAGAATGTGGGTTAGCAACCAAGGTCACAGAGATAGTACGCTGGTGGATCCAAAGGCTTTGCTCTTACCCTTGCATCGCCCTGCCTTTGGAAGAAAAGTACTTTGTGGCAGAGAAGGACGAGGGAAGGAGGAAGGAAAAAAAAGCCGACTCAGCTCTTTATCAGAAATTGAAGGAGAGTTATAATTTCCAGGGTTAATCATGGCAGTGTAGTGTTCGCTATCGTGAAGGAAAGATTGAACTTCAAAAGGCAAAGATAAAATGCCAGAGAAGGACTGATATAAACTAAGATAGAGAGGGAAGGTACATGTTTTCCAGAAGTGTCACAGCTTCCAGATTGACAAAAGCGTCTGATGGATGTAAGCATGGTGGAAAAAGCCACTGCCACTTTCTGGTATAAACTCAAAGCTGAATTATGGTAGGAACCTCTCGTCCACCATTTCCCACTTTTCACTTGCCTCCAGATTAATAATCTCAAGCCTTGCCCACAAAAGAAGAAAATGATTTTTTTCAGCAAAACATTGAAATTGTTTAAATGGAGAGTTTAAGTGAATTAAAATGTATCCATTATATAATGGAAAATTGTGAGGTGAATTTTATTAAAGGATTGGAAAATTTGTATATGTGGTGGTGGTTGTTTAGTCTCTTAAGTCATGTCTGACTCTGTTGCAACCCTATGGACTGCAGCCTGCCAGCCTCCTCTCTCCCTGGGGTTCTCCAGGCAGGAATAGGGGAGTGGGTTGCCATGCCCTCCTCCAGGGGATCTTCCCCACCCAGCCGTCGAACCTACCTCTCTTGCATTGGCAGGAGGGTTCTTTACAACTAGCACCACCCGGAAAGCCCAAAGTTATATATAGTGACATGGGAAAATGTTTTTAATCTATTTTAAAGGAAAAACTCATGCAAAGAGTTGGCTCATTGGAAAAGATTTTGATGCTGGGAAGGATTAGGGGCAGGAGGAGAAGGGGACGACCGAGGATGAGATGGCTGGATGGCATCACTGACTCGATGAGTCTGAGTGAACTCCAGGAGTTGGTGATGAACAGGGAGGCCTGGCGTGCTGCAATTCATGGGGTCGCGAAGAGTCGGACACGACTGAGCGACTGAACTGAACTGAACTTCTCAGAATGCTCTGAGGATCTGCTCCAAAGAGGTTAGGGGCGGGGCAGGGTGTCAGTAATAATGTGATTCCGGTGAAGCAAGAGACAGTCAAGCACTTTCTTTGGCAGAGGGTGGCTGCTTTTCACTGTAAGGTAGCTGCTATCGGGAGGAGCAGATGCTTCATTAATGATTTTAGTGCTTTCCTGGGCATGAGAAGATGCAAGTAAAATCTTCTGAAAATCTCTGACTACCTGGAGGCCGGTTCTGCCAGTTGTTTCCAGAGCCCACAGTGCTTCATTCCTGATCTTCACCCTGAACTCCCTTCAGGGGATGTTGAAGATCAAAGACTGCAGTGGCTAGTGACCTCATTCTTGTAGTACCGCATGACCAGCGACAGTTTTTGCTGCCAATTATAAGGCGCTTTCATTTGTGTTTTATACACTTCTGTATGGTTTTAATTTTTACAGGAAGGGTATATAACTTATTTCCCCCCCAGTGTCTTTGAAATATAGTTACAACATTGTATTAGTTTGAGGTATATAACATAATGAATATGTGTAGTAGATATATAACTTTTATAATCAGTAAAAGATATATGTACATTAAAAATTATTGTGTTTCTCAGTTAAGGCAATGAAATAAAGCTTTCTCATAGACTCTGTTTCCACCAATACCCAAGAAAGTTTTAAAAGTTAAAATTTCATCCACAGCAAGCAAAGAGTAACAGCTTAATATCTTAAATGTAAATAAGTGGCAGTCAAGGAAAGATATAGAAGATTCTGATCTGGAGCATTCCATCAATACTCATACTGTTAAAACTCAAAATCCTGGAAATTAACACACACATATGCACATATATCCTGAGAGAAAAGTAAGTGGCTTCCTTATCTTTTTATCTCTTCTCTCCAGAGATGTGAAAATGGCTGCTGGGGAGAAGAAGGTGGAGTGAGAAGTGAAGAATAGACCAAGTCTTTAGGTAGCAGTGAAGACTCTAGGGAAGCCTAGTGAATCAGGGGAGGCTCTTTCCCATAGTAGAGTGAATTCTGAAATAGACCCTTGAAACCTCAGAAGTGACTGCAGAATATTTGTATTCTAACAAAGACTGCATCCTACCTCCCCTAAATTCTGGCCCCTCCTCTCCTTCAAACTAGCTTATAAATCATAGAAAAATAACACCTCAAATTGCTGTTCCTTAGGAAAATCAAACTAGTTTCAGATCAAGTAGGAAGGAATTCAGGAGGCAAATAGAGAATCAGAAAAAATCACCCCAAGTACTTTGAGCACTCAGTTCAGTTCAGTCGCTCAGTCGTGTCCGACTCTTTGCGACCCCATGAATCGCAGCACGCCAGGCCTCCCTGTTCATTACAATTCACTCAGACTCAACGTCCATCAAGTCCATGATGCCATCCAGCCATCTCATCCTCTGTCGTCCCCTTCTCCTCCTGCCCCCCCAATCCCTCCCAGCATCAGAGTCTTTTCCAATGAGTCAACTCTTCTCATGAGGTGGCCAAAGTACGGAGTTTCAGCTTTAGCATCAGTCCTTCCAAAGAAACCCCAGGATTGATCTCCTTCAGAATGGACTGGTTGGATCTCCTTGCAGTCCAAGGGACTCTCAAGAGTCTTCTCTAACATCACAGTTCAAAAGCATCAATTCTTCGGCGATCAGCCTTCTTCACAGTCCAATTCTCAGATCCATACATGACCACAGCAAAAACCATAGCCTTGACTAGAAGGACCTTAGCAAAGTAATGTCTCTGCTTTTGAATATACTATCTAGGTTGGTCATAACTTTTCTTCCAAGGAGTAAGCGTCTTTTAATTTCATGGCTGCAGTCACCATCTGCAGTGATTTGGAGCCCCCCAAAATAAAGTCTGACACTGTTTCCACTGTTTTCCCCATCTATTTCCCATGAAGTGATGGGACCGGATGCCATGACCTTCATTTTCTGAATGTTGAGCTTTAAGCCAACTTTTTCACTCTCCTCTTTCACTTTCATCAAGAGGCTTTTTAGCTCCTCTTCACTTTCTGCAATAAGGGTGGTGTCATCTGCATATCTGAGATTACTGATATTTCTCCCAGCAATCTTAATTCCAGCTTGTGTTTCTTCCAGTCCAGCGTTTCTCATGATGTACTCTGTGTATAAGTTAAATAAGCAGGGTGACAATATACAGCCTTGACGGACTCCTTTTCCTATTTGGAACCAGTCTGTTGTTCCATGTCCGGTTCTAACTGTTGCTTCCTTACCTGCATAAAGATTTCTCAAGAAGCAGGTTAGGTGGACTGGTATTCCCATCTCTTTCAGAATTTTCCACAGTTTATTGTGATCCACACAATCAAAGGCTTTGACATAGTCAATAAACCAGAAATAGATGTTTTTCTGGAACTCTCTTGCTTTTTCGATGATCCAGCAGATGTTGGCAATTTGATCTCTGGTTCCTCTGCCTTTTCTAAAACCAGCTTGAACATCAGGGAGTTCACAGTTCATGTATTGCTGAAGCCTGGCTTGGAGAATTTTGAGCATTACTTTACTAGCATGTGAGATGAGTGCAATTGTGCGGTAGTCTGAGCATTCTTTGGCATTGCCTTTCTTTGAGATTGGAATGAAAACTGACCTTTCCCAGTCCTGTGGCCACTGCTGAGTTTTCTGAATAAACTCAGTAGGCAAAACTCAAAAGTGAGACAATAAAACAACTGAAAGAGATTGGCAGTGAAATTGCACATCTGATAAAGCAGAGACCAAACCAGTGTCATTAAAGAACTAATAAATACATTAAAACAACAAGGAACAGAATAGACATGGCTGGAAGTTGAATTATTGATGTGGAGAAAGGCTTGAAATAATTACATTAAAGGCAAATGGAAAAACACCAAGAGATTAAAACAATCAGAGAGAAGCTACTAGATATGGAAGACAAGTTGTTGGTGTCCTCAGAGTTAAGAACTCTTAATGGAATAAGAAGTATTAAAGAACGTAAGTTCCTCTAAAATGATGTTAGTCTGTAGCTTCAAAGGCCAAATATTTGATTCAGAATATTTTATTGAACTTCAGACATCCAGGCAGAAAAAAAAAAAAGGCATATCATCTCTAAGAAAAAAAGTCAGATTGTCCTCAGATATCTCAACAGCAACATTCAGAGACAGAAGACAGTGGAGCATTGTCTACAGGGTTCTGAGGACAAATCTGTGATCTAAGAATTGTAAACCTAGTCAAGATGTCATTCAAAAGTAAAGGTATTGGGCAGTTCCCACAACATCACTCATTATCAGAGAAATGCAAATCAAGACCACAATGAGGTACCATTTCACACCGGTCAGAATGGCTGTGATCCAAAAGTCTACAAGCAGTAAATGCTGGAGAGGATGTGGAGAAAAGGGAACCGTCTTACACTGTTGGTGGGAATGCAAACTAGTACAGCCACTATGGAAAACAGTGTGGAGATTCCTTAAAAAATTGCAAATAGAACTCCCTTATGACCCAGCAATCCCACTGCTGGGCATACACACCAAGGAAACCAGAAATGAAAGAGACATATGTACCCCAATGTTCATTGCAGCACTGTTTTTAATAGCCAGGACATGGAAACAACCTAAATGTCCATCAGCAGATGAATGGATAAGAAAGCTGTGGTACATATACACAATGGAGTATTACTCAGCCATTAAAAAGAATAAATTTGAATCACTTCTAATGAGATGGATGAAACTGGAGCTGATTATACAGAGTGAAGTAAGCCAGAAAGAAAAACACCAATACAGTATACTGACACATATATATGGAATTTAGAAAGATAGTAATGATGACCCTGTAAGTGAGACAACATAAGAGGCATAGAGGTATAAAACAGACTTTTGGCATCTGAGAGAGAGGGAGAGGGTGGGATGATTGGGGAGAATGGCACTGAAACATGT
>SJYC01021366.1:0-53642 GCA_006408675.1 Madoqua kirkii | reverse complement strand
ACATATATATGGAATTTAGAAAGATGATGATGACCCTGTATGCGAGACAGCAAAAGAGACACAGACTTTTCGACTCTGAGGGAGATGGAGAAAGTGGGATGATTTGGGAGAATGGCATAGAAACATGTATACTATCATGTAAGAAACGAAGCACCAGTCTATGTTCGATACAGGATACAGGATGCTTGGGGCTGGTGCATGGGGATGATCCAGAGAGATGATATGGGGTGGGGGGTGGGAGTTGGGAGGGAGGTTCAGGATTGGGAGCTCATATACACCCGTGGCAGATTCATGTCAATGTATGGCAAAACCAATACAGTATTGTAAAGTAAAATAAAGTAAAAATAAAATTAAAAAACAACAACAGCAAAAATAAATTCCTTAAGCAAGTCTGACATTAGTACAGGCAGTAAACCGCCAGGTGGCAGTACAAGCCAAGCACAAAGGCTTCACTGTGATTTACAGACGCATTCTCAGTTGTTACATTTTAATTGGAATGAAATTAGCAATCAAATATCCACATTGGAGTAGAATCACTCTCTTCTCGAGGTGTTTTTAAAACCTAGGTATTGATTCGTGTCGGTGTGTAGCAGAACCAATGCAGTAATGTGAAATGGAATGAGCATTAAACAAAAATAAAAAAATAAAAATTTATTAAAAAAAATAATAAAATAAAATAAAACCTAGGTATTTATACAAGTTTTTCAGAGATGATACTTCTATTTTTTTTTTGTTTGTTTGTTTTTAAATATCTGGTCAAGTTGCGTAGAAAAACCTGTTTTAATATGCTTCATTTAGTAATTCAGAAGAACATCTTATGTATTCCAGTCTGGACACAAATAAACATCTTTGAGTGGTAAAATTCCTGTGCCACAGAAGTGTATGTCCTAAGCCAACTAGGAAAATAAAGCTTGTGCTTTTAGTCAGGATCCAGACTACCAGGAAATATACATAGCAACTGGAGTTGAATTATTAATAGATACTTCTTTTGTGGGTTAGACAGCTCAGTCTGTCTTAACTTTTTTAAGTCAGGTATGACTTGATTGCAGTGCTTAGTCACTTTCTGGAAATATATAGTTGCTAGATAAAAATAGGATTTTAAAATTTTGTGACTAAATATATGCAGCATGTGTTTCATATCTATACATTTCCAAGGGTATTCTTAGGAACATCTGTTTCCATATTAGTAACTTTCCTCTTTGGTGGTGCTAGAGTCTTTCTTTGGTGTAGCAGACAGCATTGGAAGGTCCTTTGTGAGACGAGTGCACCTGTGTGAGGCACGGAACAGTTCCAACAGCACAAACCCCCAAACCTGGGTTTCTAATGAGTGGCTTTAGTTGCATTAATGTTAGTGTTTGTTTTAGCCACTGAAAGAGAATTCCTAGCTGCTCGATTAGAGATTGAAGTCTCACAGCTGAATAAATTAAATCCCTGAGTACGGAGGCTCAGCTTGAAATTGATCACACAGAACCTCAGTTAGGAATCTGTGAAACATGGTGAGCCCAGGAGGAGCTGAAGGATGGGAGGAGTTTGAGGGTTCTGATCCTTCAAACTTTCAAAAAGTTAAGAAGTAATTTCAATAAACTCCGATCTATAATAAGTAGTGTGGTTACAATTCCGTAATGTACTAATAAGTGATTGGTGTGAGTCCTTAAAAGCTGCATCACTTACTTATGAGAAGCCAGAATGAGTTTAACACCCATCACAGTGAAATTTCTATTTTTAGTAAGGTATCCAGACCTTGAGAGCTGGGTAGAAGAACCTAGCAACCTGAATTTAAATAAGACACAACTAAGTCCCTTACTCAGGAGGAGCTGAAGGATGGGAGGAGTTTGAGGGTTCTGATCCTTCAAACTTTCAAAAAGTTAAGAAGTAATTTCAATAAACTCCGATCTATAATAAGTAGTGTGGTTACAATTCCGTAATGTACTAATAAGTGATTGGTGTGAGTCCTTAAAAGCTGCATCACTTACTTATGAGAAGCCAGAATGAGTTTAACACCCATCACAGTGAAATTTCTATTTTTAGTAAGGTATCCAGACCTTGAGAGCTGGGTAGAAGAACCTAGCAACCTGAATTTAAATAAGACACAACTAAGTCCCTTACTATGTACCTCTATCATTGTGTATGTTTATAAGTAATTTAATAGCTACCAAGGGAATGTTGTTTAATAGGTTGATGTTCAGTGGAGGGATGTTTCTAGGAATGCCCTTGGCCTTTTCCTTTAATCTTTTTTATTATTGGTCTGTATGAAGATGTTGAAGACACCCTTACAAAATTTGAGAAGATATGAAGTTAAAGAGGATAAATTAAATAGACAGAATCCTAAAATCTTAGGTTTGTTGAACTTGGTGAGTGTTAAAAGAATGATTTTGAAGAGGATATACGTAAAGTCCACTACTTGCGCCCTAAAATCAACAGCATGTATATAGGATAAGTCGTAACTTAGCTGTAGCATGCCTAGAAAAGACTTAAGGGAATTTGTTGGCAGCGAATATAATATAAATCCATTTGTACCATGGCAATCAGCAGTGTAAACGTAAGCTTAGGTTTTATTAATCAAAAAGTGTGCCATGGCAAAGGAGAGATGCTCCTTCTTTCCCAGGCTGCACCATCCTGTCTTCAGTTCTAGGTGCTGTCCCTCAGGTGCGTCATAGGCAGGCTCAGGATTGTTCAGGAAAAAGACCACCCAGGTAACAAGAGCACTGGAGGCTGTGTTATAAAGGAAGTGGCTGAGGGAACCGGGGACTAGAGGGTGCAGAATCGGAAGGTAGAGTGACACTGGCTTCACGTGTTTGAAAGTCTGCCCTGTGAGAGGGGCGTTAGACTTCTTCTGAGTCATCCCAAGGGATCAAATTAAAATCAAGGGGTGGAACTGCCCTTACAGAGGCAGTTTTGAGTTTCATATAATGACTGTCTAATGGTTGAAGGCAAGCCCAGATGGGAACAAACTGTTGAAGAGATGATGATTTCTTCATCATGAGGCTGTTCAAGCATGGATGGATAAGAACTTAGACATATCTTAGCAACTGATAGACAGTTAAATACATTTAAAAATCCCTTCCAAGGTGGTCCAGTGGTTGAGACTCCATGTTCCCAATGTAGAGGACATGGGTTTGATCCCTGGTAAGGAGCTAACTTCCTGCATGCCACATGGTACGGCCTTTAAAAAAATTCCTTTCAATTTTGAGAGCTTATGATTATTTTCTTAATGCATATTTTCTTAAGCTAACAAGACTCCTTAAGAAAAGGCATCTTTAAAGATTGAACAATATTAATTTATCCAAAGAATCCTAATATGTGTTATTTTTTCTTTTTAATGTCTTTAGTCAGCAGAGACAGTATCAGGATTTTACATGTGACTTTTATTCCTGTTATCTCAAAAAGAAAGAAAGAAAAAAAGTGAAGTCACTCAGTTGTGTCCGACTCTATGCTAACCCATGGACAACAGGCTCCTCCGTCCATGGGATTTTCTAGGCAAGAATACTGGAATGGGTTGCCATTTCTTTCTCCAGGGAACTTCCCGACCCAGGGATCGAACTCAGGTCTCCCACATTGTAGACAGATGCTTTACTGTCTGAGCTACCAGAAGATAAGGTCAAAACTCCAATGGCAAGATAAACACAGTAGGTGCCAAGTACTTCCAAATCCTAAAGAGATCACCTGAGCAGATTGTATTATATGGTTGGGCAACCAGGATTGGCCCATTGCTAACCTCTAGGGCTGGAGCTTAAGCACTGGTGATGAAAACTGTTAGAATCATTGACATGCTATATAATACCTGTCCCCACCCTGGGGAACTGCTGGGAGAACCTTGTGTGTGTGGAAGTTTGGGAGACTCAAGGACTGTGACGCTAAGAGAGACCGTGCTGGGGCTGCCCCTGCCTGCAGTGGCTCAGACGAGCGCGATTTGGTGGAAGCAGCTCCACCATCATGCAGCGAGTGTGGTGAGGGTGCCTGTTCATTTTAAAAGGCTGCCTGGAGGGTGGACTACCATAAAGGGCTGTGGAGGAGACTGACAAGAAGTCAGTGAGAGGAGATTGACTGCCTGGAGAGCCAGGCCACTAGGTTCAAAGCTGGGCTCTGCTGCTTATTTGCTGTGTGATCGTGGGCAGAGGTGGAGCAAGAAAGGTAGAAGAACCTAACCCCATGCACCTGCCTGCCCGAGTCTTAGGAAGATGGGAGCCAATTTGCATCAGAAAAGATTTTGGAATTTGGACAGTAAATGAAAGAGGCTTTTAAAATACCCAAGTAAGACCACTCTTGCAACTTAGATAAGAGAACTGTGGGACCTTCCTAAGTTCCCATTCAAAGGGAACAAAGGAGTCCAGAAAGCAGGTGTAAAGAGAGTGGAAAAGAGGATAAAGCTGTTCTCTGTGTGCATCTTAGAGCAGCTTAATAAACAGACGAGCTGGCTACAGCAGTGACGGGAAATGCCAGCTAGATTCTTGGTGTGGTTTTGTCACCAAAGAGCAGTGTCAATAACAGGCCACCCTGTGTCTCTGGGCCCTGAATTTCTTCACCTGTAGAAGATCTCCAGTTCCTTTTAGCTTTGTAGTGCTGTTTCCATTTTACTTCACAACCAAGTTTTGGTATCTGTGTGTCTATCTGTCTAATTTAGTATTTATAAATATTTATATCCAGAAGTTTTTCTAGAAAAGATTTAATTACCTGAACTTTGATGTTTTTTCCCTGTTGGCATGCTGACTGTGTTTTGTGCCTAAATGTAGTTGTAAGATTATCTTCTGTGTTTCTGGCTTGTCCAGTAGTTTTCCTCTCTGTTAAACTTAGTGTAGATAAGCTTTAGTAAGGTATGGCATTGTGAGCACATGCATTTTAAGTGTCTTACCCATATTAATTCTGCTGATACAGTCTACCTGTGATTTTTACATTTTGTTGATGAAAAAGCACAGGCAAACTACATTCAAGGAGGTAAAATGATGGACAACTAAATATTAAAGAACCCCTCAGAGCTCTGGGAATTGATGAGATAGTTCTGCATTTTCTTATTCATGTGTGCAGAACAACGGGTTTCATTTGCCCTTGGATTTTAAGTCTCTTCAGAGCACAGCTGCTGTCTAAGGTGATGGAATTATCTGTAAATTCCTGTCAGAATCTCTGACAGGCCCCGAAAAGGGTTGGCACAAACAAATCATTTCTTAACTAGTTGGGCTATTTAAAATTATACAGTAAGGTGTACATTTCAGTTCAAATGAAAATGAGACACTGCTTAGAACATCATAAAGTAGTCAGAATGAGTGGGCAACATACATCTTAATCTACTCAGTTCTTTGCTGGAACTCCTAATGCCACCAGTCGCCCCGTTTATGGTGTAATGCCTGTAACCTGAAATGTCTTTGCTGTTTGTGTCCAGTTTAGATTTAAGTGAATTTTCTTCTGTATCCACAGTCTTTTGATTCAGCTCAAGAGACATCATCTTTAAATCCTAGGTATAAATTCAGCCATGGCAGCTTAAGCCTCTAAAATCTCAGTATTTAGAGCATCAAAAACCCTGTAAGAATGCCATGAGAATATTTGTATGTTGCTGAGAGAGAATGGAAAGTTAAGTATAATAAAGTACCTTTCTTTAAAAAATACATGTATGTTCATTTAATTTCCTTTTTGTTCCCTCATAGTCAACAAGAGTCTGAAATGCAGTACTTGTATGCCGTCTCAAAAATAACAGAATGATCTCTATTCATTTCCGAGGCAAACCATTCAATTATCACAGAAATCCAAGTATTTGCCTGAGCCACTAATGCAGAAGAAGCTGAAGTTGAACGGTTCTAAACCTATAAGACCTTCTAGAAATAACACTCAAAAAAGATATCCTTTTCATTATAGGGGACTGGAATACAGAAATAGAAAGTCAAGAGATACTGATACCTGGAGTAACAGGCAAATATAGCCTTGGAGTACAAAATGAAGCAGAACAAAGGCTAACAGAGTTTTCCCAAGAGAATGCACTGGTCACAGCAACCACTCTCTTCCAACAACAAAAGCAACAACTCTACACATGGACAGCAGTAGACAGTCAATACCAAAATCAGATTGATTATATTCTTTGCAGCCAAAGATGAAGAAGCTCTATACGGTCAGCAAAAACAAGACCAGGAGCTGACTGTGGCTCAGATCATGAACTCCTTATTGCCAAATGCAGACTTAAATTGAAGAAAGTAGGGAAAACCACTAGACCATTCAGGTATGACCTAAATCAAATCCATTGCAATTATACAGTGAAAGTGACAAATAGATTCAAGGGATTAGACCTGATAGACAGGGTGTTTGAAGAACTATGGACAGAGGTTCATGATATTGTACAGGAGGAGTGATCAAAACCATCCCCAAGAAGAAGAAACACAAAAAGGCAAAATGGTTGTCTGAGGAGGCCTTAAAAATAGCGGAGAAAAGATGAGAAGTGAAAGGAAAAGGAGAAAAGGAAAAATATACCCATCTGAATGCAGAGTTCCAAAGAATAGCAAGGAGAAATAAGAAAGCCTTCTTCAGTGATCAGTGCAAAGAAGTAGAGGAGAACAATAAAATGGGAAAGATTAAAGATCTCTTCAAGAAAATGAGAGATACCAAGAGAACATTTCATACAAAGTGGACATAATAAAGGACCAAAAGGGTATGGACCTAACAGAAGCAGAAAATATTAAGAAGAGGTGGCATGAATACACAGAAGAACTAAACAAAAAAGATCTTCATGACCAAGATAACCACAATGGTGTGATCACTCACCTAGAGCCAGACATCCTGGAGTGAGAAGTCAAGTGGACTTTAGGAGACATCACTATGAACAAAGCTAGTGGAGGTGATGGAATTCCAGCTGAGCTAGTTCACATCCTAAAAGATGATGCTGTGAAAGTGCTGCACTCAGTGTGCCAGCAAATTTGGAAAACTCAGCAGTGGCCACAGGACTGGAAAAGGTCTGTTTTCATTACCATCCTAAAGAAGTGCAATGCCAAAGAATGTTCAAACTACCACACAATTGCATCCATCTCACACGCTAGCAAAGTAATGCTCAAAGTTCTCCAAGCTAGGCCTCAACAGTATGTGAACCATGAACTTCCAGATATTCAAGCTGGATTTAGAAACGGCAGAGGAACAAGAGATCAAATTGCCAACATCTGTTGGATCATCAAAAAAGCAGAGAGTTTCAGAAAAACATCTACTTCTGCTTCGTTGGCTATGCTAAAACCTTTGACTGTGTGGATCACAACAAACTGTGGAAAATTCTTCAAGAGACGGGAATACCAGACCACCTTACCTGCCTCTTAAGAAATCTGTATGCAGGTGAAAAAGCAATAGTAGAATCCAAACATTGAATAACAGACTCATTCCAAATTGGGAAAGGAGTATGTTAAAGTTGTATATTGTCACCTTGCTTATTTAACATATATGCAGAGTACATCATGAGAAATGCCAGACTGTATGAAGCACAAGCTGGAATCAGGATTTCAGGGAGAAATATCAGTAACCTCAGGTATGCAGATGACACCACCCTTATTGCAGACAGAAGAACTAAAGAGCCTGTTGATGAAAGTGAAAGAGGGCAGTGAAAAAGTTGGCTTAAAACTCAACATTCAAAAAACAAAGATCATGGTGTCCGGTACCATCACTTCTTGGCAAATAGATGGAGAACAATGGAAACAGTTGATAGACTTTATTTTCTTGGGCTCCAGAATCACTGCAGATGGTGACTGCAGTCATGAAATTAGAAGATGCTTCCTCCTTGGAAGAAAAGCTATGACCAACTTAGACAGCATATTAAAAAGTAGAGACATTAATTTGCTGACAAAGGTCCATCTAGTCAAAGGTATGTTTTTTCCAGTAGTCATGTATGTATGTCAGAGTTGGAGCGTAATCTAGGCACTAAAGAATTGATGCTTTTGCACTATGGTGTTGGAAAAGACTCTTGAGAGTACCTGGGACTGCAAGGAGGTGAAATCAGTCCTAAAAATTCATTGGAAGGACTGATGCTGAAGCTGAAACTCCAATACTTTGGCCACCGGATGTCAAGAACTGACTCACTGGAAAAGACTCTGATGTTGGGAAAGGTTGAAGGCAGTAGGAGTAGGGGATGACAGAGGATGAGACGGTTGGATGGCATCACTGACTTGATGGACATGAATTTGCGCAAGTTCCAGGAGCTGGTGATGGACAGGAAAGCCTGATGTGCTACAATCCATGGGGTCACAAAGAGTTGAACACAACTGAGCGACTGAACTGATCTGAGCTGATGTTCCCAGAACTGCTCCATATTTGTGGTGGTTAAGGGATTGTGGAGAGAAATGAGAGCACTGAATTCTATTTCTGAGGTCAGAGTATCTTCTTTCTGCCTTATTAGACTATGGCCTCCAAGTCTAAAGATGTAGTTCAGTGATAATGTGGGACAATTGGATATGTAATAAATTGTAGGGTAGCAGTACTATTCCAGGCTTCTGGCACTATTACTTTTGCAACCCAGCATATTTCCTCTCCTTTTCTATTCCTTTAGTGCAGATTCTACTTCCTGTCTTCATATAGGGATCAGCACAAGAACTAATACAGTCTTAGAGCTTCATTCACCTGTCTGTGTGGTTGGTTCAGATACGACACGTGAACAAGGCCAATAAGAGCCCTTGTCTAGGAGGCTGTCCTATAGAGCAGTCAATAAGGAAAATTGCTTCTACTTCTGTGTTCCTGAAACTGAAAGCGTATCTGTGTCTACATCAGGCAGGCTTGGTCACATGGACATAGTAGGTTTCCCAGAGTGAGTGGTGCGTGAAGGCCTCTCGAGGCCCGGACCAGGCCCTGGCACTTCTCTACTTCTGCTGCATCCTACTGGCCAAAGTACAGGGCCAGCCCTGACTCAGACAATGAGGAACTAGTCTCTGCTTTTAATGGGAGGAGTTGAAAGCCAAAGGGCGTGAGCATAGGCAGGCATGGAAAAATGGGAGCACAGCTAATTTACTAAAAAATTGTTATGGCATTTCAAAAGTTTAGAAATTTCCTCAAGGTCACATGGCTAATAAGCATTAGAGACAGGATTTGAGCCTTAATTTTCTGACTGAAAATCTTGCTTTTTCAGTGTTTCTCTTTAGTCTTGCTGATTGATCCATGCAGTCCAGGTGTCACAACTTAATTACTAATAGTTTCTAGAGTCCTATTCTTAGATCACTTTTGAATGACTTGTAACTTATTATGACAAGTTCCTTATTATAGTAAAGGTATTAACCTTCTATGAATAGGTCTTCTTGAGCCATACTTATAAGCATTTTTATCCATATTTGTATCCACAAGAAAAGGAAGTTCATATTTTCATCTTGCATCACAGCTATGATTTGAAATACCAAGTGTTATTTTTGGAGAATAGATAAAATAACTTGCAGTATAGGAAGTTTGACCTTGGAGTACAAAATGAAGCAAGGCAAAGCCTAACTGTCAAGAGAACATGCCAATCGTAGCAAACACCCTTTTCCAACAACCCAAGAGACCACTCTACACATGGACATCACCAGATGGTCAGTAACAAAATCAGACTGATTATGTTCTTTGTGGTCAAAAATGGAGAAGCTCTATACAGTTAGCGAAAACAAGATCTGGAGCTGACTGTGGTACAGATCATGAACTCCTTATTGCAAAATTGAGGCATATATTGGAAAAAAAGTGGAGGAAACCACTAGGCCATTCAGATATGACTTAAATAAAATCCCTTATGCTTATACAATGGAGGTGATGAATAGATTCAGGGTATTAGATCTGGTAGACAGAGTGTCTGAACAACTATGGATGGAGATTCATAACACTGTACAGGAGACAGTGACCAAACCATTCTAAAGGAAAAAGCAAGAAGGGAAAGTGGCTGTCTGAGGAGGCTTTACAAGTAGCTGAGGAGAGAAGAGACGCTAAAGGCAAGGGAGAAAGGCAAAGATACCCAACTGAATGAAGAGTTCCAGAGAATGGCTAGGAGAGATAAGAAGGCCTTCTTAAATGAACAGTGCAAAGAAAAGAGGAAAACAATGAAATGGGAAAGACCAGAGATCTCCTCAAGAAAACTAGAGATTCCAAGGGGACATTTCACGCAAGGATGAGTATGGTAAAAGACAGAAATTCAAAGGATCTAACAGAAACAGCAGAGATTATGAAGAGGTGGCAAGAGGATACAGAAAAACTATACAAAAAAAGGTCCTAATGACCTGGATAACTATATGATGTGGTCACTCATCTGGAGCCAGACATCCTGGATTGTGAAGTCAAGTGGGCCTTAGGAAGCATTACTATGAACAAAGCTAGTGAAGGTCACAGAATTCTAGCTGAGCTATTTCACATCCTAAAAAATGATGCTGTTAAAGTACTGCGCACAATATGTCAGCAAATTTGGAAAACTCAGTGGTGTCCCCTGACCGGAGAAAATCAGTTTTCATTCCAATGCCAAAGAGTATTCAAACTACCATACAATTGTGCTCATTTCACATATTAGCAAGATTATGTTCAAAATCCTTCAAGCTGGGCTTCAGCAATATGTGAACTGAGAACTTCCAGATGTACAATTTGGGTTTAGAAAAGGCAGCAGAACCAGAGATCAAATTGCTGACATTCACTGGATAATGGAAAAAGCAGAGGAATTCCAGAAAAACAGATACATACTTCTGCTTCATTGACTATGCTAAAGCCATTTACTGTGTGGATCTCATCAAACTGGAAAATTCTTAAACAGATGGGAGTACCAGATCATCTTACCTGTCTCCTGAGAAACCGCATGCAGGACAGGAAGCAACAGTTAGAACCAGACACAGAACAACTGACTGGTTCTAAATTAGGAAAGGACTATGACAAGGCTGTATACTGTCACCCTGCTTATTTAGCTTATATGCAGAGTACATCATGCAAAATGCCAGGCTGGATGAATCACAAGCGGGAATCAAAAGATTGCCAGCAGAAATATCAACAGCCTCAGATATGCAGATGATACCACCTTTATGGCAGAAAGTGAAGAGGAACTAAAGGTCCTCTTGATGAGTGTAAAACAGGAGAGTGAAAAAGCTGGCTTGAAACTGAACATTCAAAAAACTAAGATAATGGCATCTGGTCCCATCACCTCATGGAAAATAGATGGGAAAAACATGGAAGCAGTGGCAGATTTATTTTCTTGGGCTCCAAAATCACCACAAATGGTGACTGCAGCCATGAAGTTAAAGACACTTGCTCCTTGGAAGAAAAGCTATGAAAAACCTAGATAGCATATTAAAAAGCAGAGACATTGTCAACAAAGGTCCGTATAGTCAAGGCTATAGTTTTTTCAGTAGTCATGTCCGGATTTGAGAGTTGGATCATAAGGAAGACTGAGCATCAAAGAGTTTATGCTTTCGAATTGTGGTGCTCTAGAAGACTCTTGAGTGTCCCTTGGACTGCAAGGAGATCAAACCAGTCAATCCTAAAGGAAATCAGTCCTGAATGTTCATTGGAAGGACTGATGCTGAAGCTGAAACTCCAATACTTTGGCCACTTGATGTGAAAAGCTGATTCACTGGAAACGACCCTGATGCTGGGAAAGATTGAGGGCAGCAGAGGATGGGATGGCTAGATAGCATTACCAACTCAATGGACATGAATTTGACAAACTCCAGGAGATAGTGAAGGACAGAGGAGCCTGGTGTGCTGCAGTTCATAGGGTTGCAAAGAATGCGACAGGACTTAGTGACTAAACAATAAGAACAATATAGTAATGCTTAGAGATAATTAGTGCTTCCCTGGTGGCTCAGATGGTAAAAAATCTGCCTGCCATGCAGGAGACCTGGATTGATAGTCGGGGAACACTTAGTTCAGGCAGGTGGGAAACTGGAAGTTGATGTGAGCTGCTCAGAGAGAAGGCTGTCAACAAGTGGAAGGGAGAGACAGTGAGCCTCGATCCCGGAGGGTTCTGAGAAAAGTAGTAGCGGCAGGGCTGTCCTTTAAGCTGAGGAATCTTAACAGTGAAAAGTGAGAGCGTTAGTTGCCCAGTCGTGGCCGAATCTTCGCAACTCCATGGACTGCAGCCTGCCAGGCTCCTCTGCCCATGGAATTCTCCCAACAAGAATACTGGAGTGGGTTGCCATGCCCTTCTCCAGGGGATCTTTCCGACCCAGAAATCTTTCCAACCCGGATATCCAGCACTGCAGGCAGATTCTTTACCATCTGAGCTACCTGGGAATCCTGCAGCTTGGTATGAAAGGCCTCATGCATATTCCAGAGGCAGCTCTGTCCACGGCTTCTCACAAGGATGGAGTACAAAGAGCCTGGTGTTGAGCTGTAAGACTTGCTGTCTCATAATGTGCCTCTACCAAGATAATTCGCTCAAACCCTCTGTGAATGCCTACTTTAAAAATCTGGGTGTTATAATTCTTCCTCTAGAACAGTCCCAAGGGTGTTGATGGAAAGGGATGGCCACACAGGCAACTTTACCTCATGAAATTTAATGATTAAAAAGCATGATTGCTGTGAAATTAGGAAGGTATAGAAACAAATAAGGTACAGAAACAAACAGTGAAAAATGAAAGAAAACAACTGTCAGAAACTTTCTGCAATTGAAATAAGGGCTTCTCTCGGAGGGAACACTAGTGAGTAGAACTGAACACTTGCAAACATTTTGAGTTCATTTGGTTTGATGTGGGATGACTGGAACTCATCCCTGGGATATGGGCATAAGAAAGGGAGTGTTCAAATGGTTCACATGAGACAGGAGAAGGGGAAGGAGGACAGGTAAGAGGACCTCTTTGGATTGGTGAGAAAGCAGATGGCTTTATGACTTATAAATTGGTTAGTAGGGGTAAAGGTTCTATGTGTAATTTTTAAACATCATATTAGCTTATACCTTCACCTTCTTTTCATTACTTTGATAAACATGCCAATCTCATGCCAGAATAGGTTCTGATTTTGAAATCTGGTGGTCAGGATAAGACAGGGTAGCAAAAGAACTATAATGTTTTCTTGGAGGAAACAAAACAGGGATTATATTCTCTCTGACAGGTTTCCTAAGTGATTTAAGACAGTTTGTGCATTCTGCGTTTAGAAACAGAAACTTTGAATGGAGAATCTGTTTTCCCTCTTGTCTGTTGGTCTGCATTCTGGCACTGGGTGACTGCCTCAATCAGAGAAATTTGGCCTGCAGTCAAGGCTGGATCTCAGGGCAGTGGGGCCTGACATTCCTGTACTCCACATCTGAGACTTTGTCTGTATCTATAGTCATCTGACTGTAGACCCTTTCCCCTCAGCAAAAGATGCAGGGTTCTAACCATGAGGGTAAGAATTTGTATAAGCCTGAAGTCAGTTTTCAGCATGAACCATTTGAGACAATAGACTACATTTTATGTCATAAAGGAAAAATGACCCAAGGAAATTAAAAGAAAACAGATCCATGGCCATATAGGACTGTCTCAGAAAGAAGACTAAAAATTTTTTTTTTAAGTTCAGGTAGGCCAACTCCATATAATCATTTTAAGCTTTTAAATCACAAGGTTGAGCTGTAGGAATGTCTTTGTTGGTAAATACAGAGGAAAGATCAGCCACTGGAACCATTTATCTTGCATTTGTTCAAAGCACTGAGTAAATTAGAGCAAATTTTAGAGTTTGGAATTCTTCTGTGATGTGACAAAATCAAAGAGCTGTTGAATTTGTATTACATGTATATTTTGCAGTGTTTGACCTTTCTTCTAAATCTGTAATTAAAAAGGGAAGGAAAAGCAATCAAACATGAAGGCAATTTTGCATTCTTTACTTTCAAGTTCTGGTTGAAGGTATATGAAAGATCAGGATGGTTTTCCATCTCTGGTGTTTTGGACATGCGTTCAAAAAACCAATGTAATCTTCTAGATTATGTAATCTTCTATATTATTATTAATGTACATGTTATTCTTTACAAAGTTATAGATAATTGCTGCCACCAGTTTTGCTGTCAGCAAAGGGGCATCTGTCTCTGGATGTTTCTTTTTATGGTTTCAGTTTCTGAACATTTATGTCATAAGCCAACTTTGCTTAAATATTTTTTGAGTACACTTTTTATTTTGGAATAATTTTATATGCACAGAAAACTTACAAAAAGAATGAAGCAAGTTCTCATGTACACTTCACCTATCTTTTCCTAATGTTTGCCATCTCTAAGTGGGTAGAATGGTGGCCTGCAGAATCCATGTCCACATCTTAAACCCCAGAATCTGTGAATGTGACCTTATTTGAAAAATCTTTGCTGATGTAATCAAGCATTTCAAGATGAGATTGTTCTGGATTATCTGAGTGGGCCTTAAGTCCAATGACAGAGGTCCTTATAAAAGGCACAAAGAGGAGGGACACATAGGGCAGGGCAGAAGAGGGCAAGGCTCATTTTTTCACTGATATTTCCTTTCCGACCTAGGATCCTATCCAAGATAGTGAACGGTGCTGCTTGTCAGGTCTCTACAGTCTTTGTTCTGTGACAGCTTCTAGCCATTGTTTGTTTTTCTTGGCCTTGATGGTTTGGGCAGCACTGGTTAGATATTTTGTGGAATGTCCCCCAGCCTGGGTTTGTCTCCTCTTTCTTTTCATGATTAGACTGGATTGTGAGTTCTGTGAAAGAGTATCGTGAAGGTGTAGTGCTTCTTCCGTTGCATCATGTTGTTGTTCAGTCGCCCAGATGTGTTCAACTCTTTGTGACCCCGTGGACTGCAGCACAACAGGCTCCTCTGTCCCTCACCATTTCCCTAAGTTCATGTCCATTGCATCAGAGATGCCGTCCAGCCATCTCATGCCCCATCATCCCCTTCTCCTCCTGCCCTCAGTCTTTCCCACATTCAGGGTCTTTTCCAAGGAGTTGGCTGTTTGCATCAGGTGACCAAAATGCTAGAACTTCAGGTATAGCGTCAGTCCTACCAGTGAATATTCAGGGTTGATTTCCTTTAAGATTGATGGGTTTGATCTCATGGCTGTCCAAGGGACTCTCAAGAGTTTTCTCAAGCACCACAGTTCAAAGGCATCGATTCTTCAGCACTCTGTCTTCTTTACAGTCCAACTCTCACAACCGTACATGACCACGGGAAAGACCATAGCATGACTATACAGACCTTTGTCAGCAAAGTGACATCTTTGCTTTTCAATATACTGTCTAGGTTTGTCATAGCTTTCCTGTCAAGAAGGAAAGAGGCACATTTATTATTACTTCATAAAGGGCGTATATATCCACATGACTTGCCCTTGCTGATGTTAATCTTATCATTTGAATGTGGTAGAGTTTTCCAGGTTTCTCCATTGTGAAGTTACTATTTTCCCTTTCTATTCTCTGTTCTTTGGAAGTAAGTCTTTAAGTCCAGCCCACACTCAAGTAGGTGGGAGATTAAGCTATACCTCCTTGGAGCAAGGAGAAGATGGTGGGTATTATTTGGAATTTTTCTGTAAGAAGTATGCCTTCCTTCTGTCTTCCCTGTCTTCAGTAATTTATTTATATCAATATGTATGTATATTTAGTCACCAGGCATGTCCAACTCTTTGTGACCCTGTGGACTATTGCCAAGCTCCTCTGTCTCTGATATTCTCCAGGCAAGAATACTGGAGTGGGTTGCCATGGCCTCCTCCAGGGGATCTTTCTAACCTGGGATTGGACCTGCATCTCGTATGTCTCCTGCATTGGCAGGTGGGTTCTTTACCACTAGCACCACCTGGGAAGCCTGCATATCAGTATAAATGTACTTCTATTTATTTTATCATCCAGTTATACGTTATGATCTAATACAATAACATTATTTATCTATTTGCCCAAATTATTCTAGCTTTCCTGGGTCTTATTGTTATTATTTTTTTATTATATTATATGGTATTGATTTAAGCTTTCTTTTTGTTCCCTAGACTATTGCTGCATAACAAATTACCCCGAGCTTAGTTGCTTAAAACAACAAACATCATTATCTCAGGGTTTCTATGGGTCAGCAGTCTGGTTGTGACTTAACTGAGTGCCTCCGATCCCTCACAAGTGTGCAGCCAGGATGTCAGGTGGAGCTGTGATCTTCTGAAGCCTCGACTGAAGAGGCTGACACACGTGTTGTTTATAACCCTCAGGTGCTTTCTAGCTACTGCATACAGACACAGGCAAGGAGCAGTCATAGGCTGCACACAGCACAGCACCTAGCTTCCCTCAGAGCAGGGTGGGCAGGGGGAGGGGCGCCCAACATGGAAACTGTAGGATTTCTTGTAACCTACTCTTACAAGTAGCAGCCTGTCACTTTTGCTCACATTCAAGGGGAGGGGACAATAGAATGGCCTGAATGTAGGGAAGTGGGACCACTGGAGCCCATTTTAAAGGCTGCCTACTACACCCAGAATTCTGCTGTTGCAGTTGCTCACTTTACTTCTCTAGGATGGACAGAAGCAGAAGAGAAGGGGGAATCTTTGAAAAGCAAAACCCCACTGGATTAAATGTTTTGTCTGCAATAACTTTTGACATTGCATCACATACTATGTGATATCTATCTCATAATTATTCATTTGCAAATTTGTTATTCATTCATTAAGGAGTATATAACATGTAACTCATGAAAATGCAGTGTGGCATGTGACATTTCTGACCCCTAGATGTAGTCTATCTAACATCTTTGGAAAGTCTTTTTTTTTCTTAATTAGATAGCACCTGTGCACTCGTAGGTCATTTAAGCCCAAACACTATAGTGCCACTTCTACCAGCTGACATGTGAGCAGAAGTAGAACAATTATTAACTGTAATTGAAGCTAAATTGAAGCTAATTGTAAATCGAAGCTAAACTTTAAGTTGTTCACATTGAATTCATTAAAAATTTCATAATGAACCTAGGGAATTATGAAGAATTACTGACAATAACACTAGTAAGTCTTCCATTTGAATTCAGTTCACATGTAGATCCTTAATCATTAAATAAAATCATTTATTTGTGTCTTCTAATTAAAAAAATAATAATTCATGCTCCCTGCAGAACACCTGAAAATGAAGAAAAGCCAAAGGAAGTTAGCTGACTTCAGAGGTTATGTTCTTAATCATTATTCTTATACTTTTGAAGTGAGCATGTGCACTCTGGGCCTTTGTTTCTGCATGAGCAAAATATAGGAGTAGTCCTAAATGTCTGGTCTCCTATGTCCTCTCCTTGTTTGCATGTATAAGAGGATTTTATCATATGCGTAATTAACTTACTCAACTTCAAAATTTCTCCAGTTCAAGAGTGAGAGCCAGAGAGTAAGAAGGAGAAAGAGTCCATGGGATTCTCCAGGCAAGGGTTGCCATCCCTTCTCCAGGGGATCTTCCGACCCAGGGATCCAACTTGCATTTCAGGTCTTCTGTACTGGCAGGCATGTTCTTTACCACTAGCGCCACCTGGGAAGCCGTTACATAATTCAGGAAACTTAAATCATCAGTAGTCAGTGCAGGCTGGTCAAACAAAACCTATGGAAATAATGTAAAAGTGATCTCATTTAAAAATTATTTTTATCACTGACAATGGACAGAAGTGTATTGTTTAGATGACCAAGTAAGTTAATGGTTCAGATTCACCTACACTCTTGAAGAGGTGAAGAATTAATTGATGTCAGTGGTGGAGCACGTATAGGTAATTACTTAGCGGAGCCAATAAAGCATCTTGCAGAGCTATAAAAAATGCATACTATACTTTTTAGCAGTGTAAAGTATTTTAAGGATACATGATACTGTATATGATTTTCTTCACTTAATTGACTTTAAAATCAAACCTAGAAGTAATATGTGAATCTGTTTTAACAGATACCTACTCAAAATGGAATGATACAGTTCGAAAGCAAAAGGTTCATTCTCGTCTCACAAGGGACTGGATTATGACCAAAAATCCATTAGGATTCAAGTAGTAGTTTTCTGGATCTTGTTCTTTATTTCTCTGCTTCTGTATGGGAACTTGCCTCATTCTTTTTTTCATGCAAACTTTTTTGCTTCTCCATGCCTGGATGGAAAATGGCCATTCTACAGAATTTTTCAGACCAGGCATGCAATGGAGAATGGCTAGTGTTTCTGAGATTTAATTCCAAATATTCTGGAGGATATGCAATTTCAGACAGGTTTGTAGGGGCCAAGAATGGCTGTGTGCCCACTTTCCAGGAGAGGCCATGGGGAAGGATTCAGACCCGAGTGGGGCTGCCACACGGTATATTTTTGCAGCCAGCCACAGATGGCCTCACAGAGGTTCCTGGATCCCTCAGGCAGGGCTCAGAAGCAAAGGGAAGAGTCACTGAACTCCCCAGGGCCCTGCGGACAGAAGTGTGGGAGGTCTTAGGGTGGTGAGAGAGGACCAGACAGGACATCAGATGTCTTAGAAAGTAATCAATGGCATGACGCTGTAGATCCCTGGAGACTTAGATATGACCCAGGAAAGGAAAAGCATGAAAGGAAGAATGCCAACCAACAGGTTACATTTTAACCTGTCTAGGGACATGGAACTTAAAAGGTAGACTGAACCACGCAGAAGAGCTATGTTGATGGCACACCTGTTTTGAGATGCTAGGGCTTGCATCTGATACCCACGGGGACCTGGAATGTCTGTGATTCCTCAGGCAGTGTATTTCTGGACTACAGATCACAGATACCTTCCAGAAATAAGGTCAAAGTCCCTTTGGGGGCAATACTCATGAACCCATGCAGAGATAAGTAGGTGCTCCAGAAACACCAATGATCAGAAAACTGTGGACTGTAGTGAGATCAAGCTTGCAAGAGTTTTACAAAAATACTTTACAATTTTGGAGCAACCTGAGGGCTGATGGGCAGAAGAGAGGACAAATGTAACCTTATAAATGGGTGAATTTGAGCTCTGTAAGTGTCAGGAAGGTAGTGACAAAGGAAGGTGCATGGCATCTTCTCAAGGCATATTCTCAGACTCAGACTCTGGATATAAAGAGTGGACTCCAAGGAGAAAGGAGTGATTCCAAGCAACGAGCTCTCACCCTGCCAGATGGCATAGATGGGTATTTACCACAGCAGCTCTTTGGGGAGGCCCTTACCTAAGCTGTTTGTAAGATAGCTTGCAAGGCAGAAGGATCCTGTTACTCTGCTTAATGCATTGATGAAATGGCCAGGGCCACAGTCAGACGCTGTCTTAGGAAAGGAGATAGGACTTCTTAACAAGCCTCCAGAGGGCACAGCTCTACGTTGGAGAATGTTTCCAAGACTAGTGAAGCACAAACACTGCTATTTTGTTTGCCAGAAAAAAGGACCATTTTAATGATTACTTTGCCTTGAAGGAAACCCTCAGTCATTAATACTGGAGGTAAGGTCTGCCTGGTGAGGGTAAGAGGAAAGGGTCTCAGAAAAGTGAGAGGACCAAAGAGTAAGGCCATTTTCTACCTTCAGGAAAGTCTAGGGACTTCCCTGGTGGTCCAGTGGTTAAGATCCCCTGGTAGTTCAGCTGGTAAAGAATCCACCTGCAATGCAGGAGACTCTGGTTCAATTCCTGGGTTGGGAAGATCTGCTGGAGAAGGAATAGGCTGCCCACATCAGTATTCTTGGGCTTCCCTCATGACTCAGCTGGTAAAGAATCTGCCTGCAATGCAGGAGACCTGAGTTTGATCTTTGGATTGGGAAGATTCCCTGGAGAACAGAATGGCTACCCACTCCAGTATTCTGGCCAGGAGAATTCCAGGGACTGTACAGTCTGTGGGTCGCAAAGAGACTGACATGACTGAGTGACTTTCACTTTCACTTTCCAATGCAGAGGATGCAGACTTGATCCCCTGGTTGGGGAACTAAAAATAGCTACGTTTTTTCCAGTAGTCATGTATGGATGTGAGAGTTAGACCATAAAGACACTGAGTGCAGAAGAATTTATGCTTTTGAACTGTGATGTTGAAGAATACTCTTGAGAGTCCCTTGTACTGCAAGGAGATCAAACCAGTCCACCCTAAAGGAAATCAGTCCTGAATATTCATTGGAAGGACTGATGCTGAAGTCTGAATACTTTGGCCACCTGATGTGAAGACCTGGCTCTGGAGAAGACCCTGATGCTGGGAAAGATTGAAGGTAGGAGAAGGGGATGACAGAGGATGAGATGGTTGGATGGCATCACCAACTCAATGAACATGAGTTTGAGCAAGCTCTGAGAGTTAGTGATGGACAAGGAAGCCTGGTGTGCTGCAGTCCATGGGTTTGCAAAGAATCAGACACAACTGAGCAACTGAACTGAATTGAACTGGGGAACTAAGATCCCACAGGCCAGACAGAGTGGCCAAATAAGTAAATTAAATAAAAACAAAAGAGAGACTAGGCTCAATAAACCCCTATAACTCTCCTTTCTCCAGACCTCTGGAGTACAGAGATCTTGTAACAGAGGTTTGGGGAATGAGGTAATGGGAATTGAGGTTGAGGAGTCTGATCACACACCTGTCGCCAACAGATGTCAACAGCTTTTCACTTCTTGGGTAAAGTGGGCTTCTTAATTCAGTAGAAATAATGGGTTGGTTTGGAGGGCAGATGGCAAAGGGATTATTGATGGGAGATGGGAGAATTTTATGGATGACCTTAGATAAGGAGAATTATAAAGGAGAAAAACTCACCTGGGGCACATTTTTACCTACTTCACCTTTGGGCTTCCCTGGTGGCTTAGTGGTAAAGAATCTGCCTGCCAATGTGGTTGAGATGTGGGTTCAATACCTGGGTTGGGAAGATCCCCTAGAGAAAGAAATGGCAACCCACTCCAGCATTCTTGCCTGGATAATTCCATGAAGAGGAGCCTGGTGGGGTTGCAAAAGAGTCAGATATGGCTTAGTGACTAAATAATAACACCACCACCTTTGGGAACTCAGAGAAAATATCACTCCTGTGGTCAGGGGCCACTTGTCCATGGCAGTTTTCATCCTTCTGGGATTTGGACCCATATCTGAGCCTGTGAGGTGTGTGTGTGCATGTGTGTGCATGCACATGTGTGTGTTTGAAGTGGGCTTTTGGTGCGGGTGAGGAATGATGCCTGAATGTGGAGTAAATTTGCTTTGCAGGGATGTAAATATTTAATTCAGGAGGAGGATATGGTGGAATAATACCGTGGAGATTTATTATTTTATTTCTTCTGGCACATCTTTCCTCTTCCCATTGGAGCAGATGGCAAGCTCTGAGCTCATCACCCCAGGAAGGGAAGTGACAGTGCAGGAAGAACCTCTCTAGAGTTGTATTCCCAAACCCTAAGTCTTTAGGGAATTCAGAGTATTTGGGGGTATCAATAAGATATTTAGAAGCTGTAGGAGGAAGAGGGCAGAGAAGGCAATGGCACCCCACTCCACTACTCTTACCTGGAAAATTCCATGGACAGAGGAACATGGAAGGCTGCAGTCCATGGGGTCACTGCAGGTGGGACACAACTGTGCGACTTCACTTTCCCTTTTCACTTTCCTGCACTGGAGAAGGAAATGGCAACCCACTCCAGTGTTGTTGCCTGGAGAATCCCAGGGATGGGGGAGCCTGGTGAGCTGCTGTCTATGGGGTCGCACAGAGTCAGACACGACTGAAGTGACTTAGCAGGAGGAAGAGAGCAGGCTTCCCCTGAGATTAAAGAGAGATCCGCTCAGCTGGAAGGTAGAAGGGGAACCGGCTGAGCCTCAGAGAGGGGCCCCAAGCCCTGGTGCCTGAGTGCAGTTCTGGAGGAGCGGCTGTGGGATGCCCGGCGAGTGGGACCCAAACAGCCTCCCGTGTGTTCCTGTGCACCAGGGAGCCTTGAAGCAGCAGACAGTTTCTCACCTGTGGGCCCACACCTTGCCCTTCTTGTCCTGTGGTCGTCTGTCCACGTGGTCTCTGCATTCTCTCCATTATTTACACTGAGCAGTTTCACAGCCCCTTGTGGTTGAGGTAGTGCTCACTTGAGTTTTTCTCTCTGCCAGGCTAGAGGAGTAGCTCGTGTACCATGCTAGATACAGATGTCTGTTGGGGGCAGTCATGTCCCACCTTCCTCAGTGTTTCTCAAGGTCAGTCTCTATCTGAGACCTTGAAACCTCTCTGAGGTCTCACTCACTCAGATAACCAGGTGCTGGGACCTTCAGGTTCTTGGGTTCTTCCTCATCAGCTTTCCTCTGCAGAAAGCTCAGTAAGCCTCAGAGAAGCATGAGAGCTTGCTAAAAGGGGGGAAAAGTTTTTATGGGAATACAGTTTGCGTCTTCTCTTACTTACATTGGGAATTCTCTGTGAGTCACCCTCACCATCAAGCCCATGGATTCATAACAGTGAATTATGGCCAGAGGTCTCCAGGTACCTATCTTTGTGGTGAACTTGAATATTTTCACAGTAACAGCTCTTTGAGCAGTCCAAGGGAGTTTTTGGAGGCAAACAGTTCCAATTCTGAGACAGACAGGTGGTTTTCTACAGTATATCAAGATACGGCGTTATCAAGCTCCACATCACTCCTTCTTGTGGACTTAGTAAAGACCATGGTCTACACCAGCCTTGTCACACAACACCCAATGGAAAGTCACATATTACTTTGGTTTGGTCTAAAATCAACATTTAAAGCAATAATTTACAGTGACAACTACTGTGAAACTTTCTCAAATCGTCAGTTGAGCTTCATGTGAAGTAGATGACCTGTCTTTAGGGACAGTGCTGTACTTTAAAAGTTCCTTTAAATTCTGTGATCATGTTCAATGTGGTGCTCACACTATGATAAGTAAATTAAGGGAAGAGCACTTTATGTCTCAGATTAATCTCAATTTAGGCTGTAAATGAAATGGGGACAAAGATGTACACATCACTTGCTACATTTGTTATAATTCTCTCTTTTGGTAGAGAAAGTACTGACAGTGTTCAATGTGGTTGACAGTATAAAGAAATACCCAGGAGCTTGATCTCAAGGGGTGCACAGTTCTGCTCCTGAGATAATAGCAGCTAAGAAGGAAAGGACAGCATAAAGGTCTCCAGTGGTCTTGTGGCATCTCTTGGTTTGGGGTCACTCACTGTGGCTTCATTCTTGGGGCTCGTGTATTAGAAATATGTCTACTAGTGCTCCAGGTCACATCCTCCCGGTGGTGCCCAGGGGAATAGTTTGTCCTTGTTGGCAGTTCAGAACATCTCGGGTTTCTCATTGGACCTTGTTGGTTCACATACTCATTCTAAGCACATCACCACCACAAAGTGGAATGGATGGTAAGAGTGGAATGCAATTCTTTGACTGATTATATTTTAATTTTACATTTTAGTTCTAGAGTCAGGGGTAGAGTTGACTCTACCTGTTCTGTCTGTAAGAAGACAGAATGAGGAAGAAGTTGGTTTCTCAGAGGAAAACTTTGGTAATGCAATCTAGAAAAAGGTGAATGGATACTAGGGTAGAGAAATGACATTCGCTTTTAAAAATAGTATTTATTTTTTAAAGCAGTTTTATTTATTTATCTTTTGACTGCGCTGGTCTTTGTTGCTGCGTGAGCTTTTTTTCTAGTTGTGGGGAGTGGGGGCTACTCTCCAGTTGTGGTGCATGGACTTCTCATTGCAGTGACTTCTCTTGTTATGGAGCATGGGCTCTGGGCATGTGGGCCTCAGTAGCTGTGGCTCCTGGGCTTTGGCAGCTGTGGCTCTGGGGCTCAGTAGTTGTGGCTCCTGGGCTCAGTACTTGTGGCTCCTGGGCTCAGCAGTTGTGGCTCCTGGGCTCAGCAGTTGTGGCTCCTGGGCTCTAGAGTACAGACTCAGTAGTCTTGGCACATGGGCTTAGTTACCCTGGGGTTTATGGAATCTTCCCAGACCCAGAGTCAAAGCCCTGTCCCCTGCATTGGCAGGTGGGTTCTTATCCACTGTACCACCAGGGAAATCCCTGCATTTTATTGCTTTGTTTGACTACTCTGGGTCTTACTTGTGGCATGCAGGATTTTTCAATTGCAGCATGTGAACTCTTGTTCACATGTGGAATCCAGCTCCCTGACCAGGGTTGGAGCTAAGCCCCCTGCATTAGAAGTGTGGAGTTTTATCCAGTGGATCACCAGGGAGGTCCTGAAAATTGACATTCTTAAGAAGCTTTAAAATGTTGGAAATTTCTAGGTAGAAGAATGATATTCTGTTATAAAGCTTTAGATAGTTGGTGAAAGGGAAGTAGGATGGGAAGAAGCCAGTCAAAGAAGCAGGGGACTACACCCAACGGGTTTAAGTTCGAGAAAGTAGGAGGAATTGCTTCCTGGGTCATGCCTAGGAGTGACATGGCTGAAGCATGGAGTTCAGGGGTAGGCAATGAGGAATGAACTAATGGGTCCCTGTTTGAATTTTGGTGCAAAGTTGTTTCATATTCCTCTGTCAGTCCTAAGCCATTTCCCTCCTGGAGTGTTTCCAGAGGGCCTGAGACTTTAAGGGTATCTTGCCAGAAGAGTTGGAATTTAAATGGATGGTTTTCCTTAAGCAGGATAAAAAAAATTCCAATGATTATTAGTAGGTTATAATGCTTTTACCTTACTCTTTTCTGTCTCTCTTTCTCCTAATTAGGGTGACTACTAGAAAACCATGGAAAACAAGGGCAAAATTAGGTTCTCAAAGACCACTGGAGCTTTTTCCTGCCTTTTTTTTTTTTGCAACACAAAAATGAGATTAATTAGAAAATGACAAAATTGAAGACATATTTCACTTGCTTTGAGCAAAGACCAGCTTTGATATAGAGTATTTGTATCATTCATTCTGAAAACAGTTATGAGCTGATTTATATGTTACTGAATTGTTTAAAACCATTAAATTATCCATTTGAGTTACTATAGAGCTTCTCAAAAAATGTATAAGATGAAAACAAGAACATTTAACATTCTGTATGTTATCAGGAGAAACAGTTTCATGGCATGATCTATACTATTATTGCCTTTAGAAACATGTTATTATTGTGTTGGATTGTCAGCAACTTGGACTGAGGACTTTTATAAGCAAAAATAAGAGTGGAATCTCCTTTTCTGTGAGAGTATTGGTTAGTATTGCATTTGTTTTGAAGATGTAATAGCTGCCATATGTTAGACCTATTAAATGAATGATGTAATTTGGGCTTCCTGTTGTCCTGCCAACTGCTCCATGCTGCCTCCTCACTTTTAGCGCGTGTTACTCCAATATGTCCATATATCACCCAGCAGTAGCTTCTTACACAATCATGTTAGTCCTTGGGCCCTTAACCCCATATATCACCTGTATAGGCTCCAGCTCCTTTTCTCCAGAATTAAAACTAATGAAAAATAATGGTAGACCTTGGCAAAGAGTGTGCTTGAAGGATGATAATCCACCCAATATTCTGGCTTGTGGGCAGAAAACTGAGAGGCTTGATGCTTAAGACAAAAAATACAATGTGAGATTAAGATAATTCAGCCTTCTTCACAAGCTGAAAGATGGAAAATGCTTTATCTTTTGTGAAACATTAGATGGCCTGTTTCTCTACTTGAGTGAATGAGATGTTATAATGAAGATGATGAGAACAAAAATAAAGTCATTTATAATATAGTGTATGACCCTTTCTTGAGCCACCTCTGATAGCTCCTCTCTGGAAAGATAAAGTGTTCAGTCTGACTATGTCAGATATTTATAGAGCTATAAACTACATATTTCCCATTTTTAATAAATGGGAAATAGGCAAAATTGCTTATTAATGTACCTCAGGTTGCCATTTATTTATCATTTATTAAAAGTAAACATAGGTATTAAAAATTATATTGGAAAAATCTATTATCAATTATTCTAGAGGTTTAACTGAAATCTTCTCAGCCTAAGTTGCAGTGTACTATAAATACCTTAGGACTGTTTCCATTGCCATTTTCCAGTGAATAAATTGGTTAGTGAGAGACTTTTTTAAGCCTTAGAAAGGTCTTAGAATTTGCCAAGCAGCTTCAAAGACTTACGTCTTTGTATTATGTCTTATGTATTAAAATGTTAGGACTATTTATTTTAACTCAGTATCCTAATATATTTTCAACACGGCAGATCTCTTTTTGCTACTTTGTATCTTTGTGTATTTCAATGTTTTTCTATGTTTTTTTTCCTTTAGACTTAGGAACAGATAATTTTCTTTAATTTACACCTTTTGAATTGTCCAGCGGGACCTGAATTAATTCTTTCCTTTGCTGGGAATGCCTAACAGTTGTACTCTTATGTAACCTGTTGGCTCCCACTTGTCATCTTAATGAACTTCCCCATTTCCTACTGGTTTACAGTCTGTCCCTTTGGCATCTTAAAACTTCCTGGCCCCTCCTTCCTTTGGTAAGCACATTGGTTTGCTTGGGCTGCCATAGCAAAGTACCGCAGATTAAGTGGCTCAAGCAGCAGAAATTAATTGCCTTATAGTGTCGGGCTTCCCTGCTAGTTCAGTTGATAAGGAATCCGCCTGCAATGCAGGAAGCCCTGGTTGGATTCCTGGGTTGGGAAGATCCTCTGGAGAAGGGATAGGCTGCCCATTCCAGTATTGTGGTTTCCCTTGTGGGGGACCTGGGTTCAGTCCCTGGGTTGGGAAGATCCCCTGGAGAAGGAAATGGCTACCCACTCCAGTATTCTGGCCTGGAGAATTCCGTGGACTGTGTAGTCCATGGGGTAGCAAAGAGTTGGACACAAATGAAGGACTTTCACAGTTTTGGAGTCTTGAAGTTCAAGATCAAGGTGTCAGCAAAATTGCTTCCTTCTGATGACCATGAGGAAAGGGTTTGTTTGAGGCCTTTCTCCTCAGTTTGTGGATGGCTATCATCTCCCTTGACTCTAGCTCACATTCCCTTTGTGTGTATATCCACGTTCCCTCCTCTTGTTAAGGACACTGATCTTATTGAATGGGGGCCTAATGTCATGACCTTATTTTAACTTAATTACCTTTATAAAGACCCTGTCTCCAAATATGGTCACATTCTGAGGTTAGGACTTCAATATATGAATTTTGGAGGGACACAATTCAGTCCATAACAGTGTGAAAGAAGAACACAGAAATATTCGATGTCACGTGGCATTTCTGGGATATTGAGATTCTTTGGATCTCAAAAATACAGATCTGAATTATCAGACAAGAAACATATGGATATGCTGCATAGTGATATTAGTTTTCTAGCAGTCAAAAAGCTAACCTTGGTGAGGTTTACCCCCATGCTTGTCAAGAAAACAATGCAAGTAGAGTTAGCAAATGTGTGGAAAGTAGAGATCCTAAAACAGAAATGGGGAAGGAGAGCCTCCAGAGCCTTACGTACCAAATGGTAGTGAAAGTTATTCTTTTTAATAATGTAGAAGCATTTTAATTCAGATTACAACACATTCATGTAAACCAGCTCTCGCCCATCACAGCATTTCAGCACAGTATTATATTGAATATATGCTACCATGTGGGAGTCAACAATGTAACTTCTCTATTTTTTCAAGTCTTTACATGTAGCAAGAGGTCCCTAATGCATTATAAATGGTCAAACAGACCAAACCTATTTCTTTGGAGTTGTTATTGCAGATGAGATGAGACTCTTAATAGTTTGGACTTTTAATGCCATGATCTCCTCCTCTGAATTAGAAGTTGTGATTGTACTAGAGATCCAAACTGGTTTTCATCATGACCCATGAAATGACTTCAGGGAACCTTGGTGGGTGCTGAAATTCTAGAAATGGAAGTTAGCCTGGGGGTTGATCCTGGGGATTTTGACTCAATCAAATCTATTGCTATGATTGCTGGTCTTCCAGGTTAATTTTGGGGACAGCTCAGGGAGTGTGCTGAACGGGGGAAGTGAAGGGTGGAAAGGGGATGTCCCAGCCTTATCCTTCATGAAAACTGACCTGGTCTCTTAAAGGATCACTCTGGATCAAGAATGCCAGACCAGTAGGATGAACCTGCTTCTATAGTGGTCATAGAGGCGGATACGAGGAAGGAGATGGGGACACCAACAGTTCCACTTAGCTGCTTCTATGAAAGGTTCTCAGAAAGGCTGGCATGTCATCTATTCAAATTTAAAATGTTTCCTAAAGCGTATACATTTCTTCATACTGACCATTTTGCTTCAGTTGGTTCTGGATATGGATTATATTACATTGGCTGTTTTAGCAGGATCTTAGCCTTTCTTTTATTAATCTGCTTGGTGTTCTTTAGAAGTCACATTTTTGGAGTTTCACTTAAAATGGTGAATTTACCTTAGAAACAATGGGGATTACCGTCAAGTATTTTCTAAGCGGAATTTTCTTGAGCTATCATCAAGGACAGTAATCACTAATATGCCTAAACTGAGAAATTTCACTAATAGGTAAAAATTGGTTGGCTTATCTCTTTTCTCAGAAAGTATTAGTGATTTCCTGCAGGAGGAAAGAAGTAGAAGAAAACCCTCCCTGAACTCTTCCCTGGTTTCCTGTTTTATTTTCTGCATCCTGAAGAGAAATGCATCTTGTTCTCCTTTCCTAGTTTATCACTTCCTCTGTTATACTCAATCCCTGTACACCCACAGGGACTGATTCTCACTTCCACTGTTTTTGTTGTGCATTTCATTTATTTCTATTATCCTTCCACACAACTCAAAACAGTATATATATGTGTGTGTGTGTGTATATATATATATATATATATGCATATTCTAAGAGGTGTCTTCTTGCTTGTGTTTAAAAATTATAACACCAAATGGAATTTTAATCAACCTTCCTAGGTCAGTTAAATAAAAAATTTTGGTACAAACCAAGAGTTGTATTTACTGATATTTACTGAGTTTTCAATAATGGGAAAAAGAGTATGATTGTACATGATAACTCTTCATCTTGCAGGTTATGGAGCAGAATGATCTGAAGGCTCTCTCCTGTCAGTTTTACCCTTGATATGAAGAGATCAATTCACTGTGTATATTCTTCAGATTCTCAAGCGTCTTCACTCAGAGGAGGACCTGAGCTCCCTGTGCAAGTGTATTTTCAGTTGTTGGTTACGTGGTGAATATCTTGGACTCTTGTATTGACATTTTGGAGCCTTTTTTCCTTTTCTTTTCTTTTTAAAAGTAAGTTAGGCATATACTAGAGTCAGTGGCTGTGTTAAGCTATATAGTTGGAGAGGAGAATCAGTAGTATTTGGAAAGGTCTTTTAATGAAAGCCTTAGGAAAGTATCTGCTTATTTATTAGAGCAGGGACTAAATGTGTTAGCCAGAAGGTGGTTGGAAAAATTGGCATTTATTCCTCTGGATGCTTATGTGAGGGCAGAGGGCTGAAAGGAAAATATTTACAGGCATGTTGATTGATCTGAGAATGAATGGAAAGCGTTGGTAAGGATAAACTGTTTTTAATCAATGGTAAGCATCCTCAAGATGATAAAAACATGAGGAAGATAGGAGACAATACATCTTTCCTTTTTTTTAACATATACTAATTTTTTTATTGATAAATGCATTAAAAATTGATACATCCAACCTCTGATTGAACCTTCAAACTTATCATTTATAGGAGCTATTGAAGATTTATTACACAATATAAAATTAAACATATACAGTAAACTTGATAGTAAATGACCTTTGCAGACAGGAGACTGCCACAAAGAAAAGTTGCACAACAGAAGGGGGTTTGAAAAACATATTTAAAGACATTCTTTTTTTTTAAATACTTTATTCTACTTTACAATACTGTATTGGTTTTGCCATACATTGACATGAATCAGCCACAGGTGTACACGATCTCCCAATGCCAAAGCCCCCTCCCACCTCCCACCCCACACCATCTCCCTGGATCATCCCGTACACCAGCCCCAAGCATCCTGTATCCTGTATTGAGCATAGACTGGCGCTTCGTTTCTTATATGACAGTATACATGTTTCAGTGCCATTCTCCCAAATCATCCCACCCTCTCTCTCTACCTCAGAGGCCAAGAGTCCGTTCTCTACCTCTGTGTCTCTTTTGTTGTCTCACCTACAGGGTCATCATTACTATCTTTCTAAATTCCATATATATATGTCAGTATACTGTATTGGTGTTTTTCTTTCTGGCTTACTTCAGTCTGTATAATCGGCTCCAGTTTCATCCATCTCATTAGAACTGAGTCAAATTTATTCTTTTTAAGGGCTGAGTAATAAAGACATTTGCGCTTCGTTTCTTATATGACAGTATACATGTTTCAGTGCCATTCTCCCAAATCATCCCACCCTCTCTCTCTACCTCAGAGGCCAAGAGTCCGTTCTCTACCTCTGTGTCTCTTTTGTTGTCTCACCTACAGGGTCATCATTACTATCTTTCTAAATTCCATATATATATGTCAGTATACTGTATTGGTGTTTTTCTTTCTGGCTTACTTCAGTCTGTATAATCGGCTCCAGTTTCATCCATCTCATTAGAACTGAGTCAAATTTATTCTTTTTAAGGGCTGAGTAATAAAGACATTCAAAGATGAGTGATGGGAACTGAAACACATAAAGAGAAAAAATATTCTTCAATAAATAGATACACAGAAAATGTTCTTTCTGAAACGAATATATGTTTTTAACATCTATAATTCTTTTGTTATACAACAATCCATACTTAAGAACAGGTGTTTAACTCCAAACATATAAATATGCCTATTTAGTCATGCCACTTTTGCAAAGTACTTACAAATATAAAAAGATCTGTTTAATCCATTAAAAGGTACAAATTGACAGAACAATAAAGGCTCACATAAGGATAAATATGTGTCAAAAGGAAGCACCCTATGATCTGAGAGGAGGTTGATTTCACTGTGAATTGAATTTAGCACATGCTTCATGATTTTCTTTTTAGCACATGCTTTTCTTATAGGTCCATTCCTCTCTCCTCTTTCTTCTTGTGTTCTGTCTTGCCCTCTCCTCTGTTGCCTCCTCTTCCCCTTTTCCTCTTTCCCTCCATCTCTCTTCCCTTTAAGTGGATTAGTGAATTGTCCATCAGCAACAGGCTTTTTGGTAATAAATACAAAAACGCCTACTGCAGCTCAAATTTACTGGTATGATGACCTAATGAATCTTTAATTAGAACTGGGCAAAAAGTATCTTGAAGCTTTAACACTGCTTGCTCAAGGAGTTTAAAGAAAAAAAGTTATATCAGATGGACAAAAAGCTGTATAAAACTATTTCAAGGTGATGACATTTATTTTTTATGAATGAGAATGCATCTATTGATTTTTGAAAGAAAAATTAAAACCTATACTTACTGTCAGAAAACAATGTTAATACTGAGTCTGTCTAGAAGTGGAATCAATTTTTCTCAAGATTGTAGAGAAAATTCATATTTTAAAATCTAATTTCTATAGTATATAAGTGAGTGATGGCACTTGGAAGTTTTCTTTAAATTTCTGAACACATAATTTCTTGATTTTTGTATAAGTTTATGTCATATTGTATGAATCTGTGGGGTGTTTTTCCCCGTGTAAAAGAGAGGTACTCAGAGAGGCATATTAAGGTTCTTGTCTTTCAAAAAGACTTTCATTTTTTTAAGGTAAAATATCTACAATCAACCATTTTCCTACCATTTGGATTATTTCTTCTAAACAAATGATGCCTTTGTAGTACTTTTTTAACACTGGCATAGGTTGCTAATATTATGTATACATTCCTGGAACATACAATGGAAAGACACCTCAGAATTCCAGAAAGTACAAGTGAAAGTGGTTCATTAGGTCTGTGTCCATTAAGACTGTGACCCTGGACGTGGATCCAGCATCCAGTCTCACCATGATTGGTTGGGAAGCAGCTCTATCCCATGCTTAGCCAAGGAGGAGGTCTAGGAAGGGGGCATGTAAACTGCAGCCCTTATTCCCATCATGCTTCTGTGGAATATGGGAGCACGGCCACTTTGTTAGCATTCTTGAAACTGGAATTTTTTCATGATTATATTTGTTAAGCCTCATCAGTTTTTACCTGTAGAGAAAAACTGTTGCAAAGAAAAGAATGTCATTTGCTTATTTCAGAGACAGGCAGTATGAGAGAAGTGGGATGGGAGAAGTTCTCTGCATGGGCCTTCGGGGAGAATCTGGCGACAGAGGTGTCTATGGCAGTGATTCTCAGTGTGGGAGTGAGGTATTTTGCCCCAAGAAGAACATTTAGCGTTATCTGGAGACATTTTTGATTGTTAGGACTGTAGGAGAGCATGGTACTGCCATCTCTTAGGGAGAGGCCAGAGATGCAGCTAAATATCCTACAGTGCACAAGATCCCCCAATCCATACCCCTTCCAGAAATTACTGGATTCAGCAGGGCGTAGAACAGAGGTTAAGAAACCTTCATCTAGAGGCAAGCAGATAATTTAGCTGAAAACAGGGTGGGGACTTCCCTGGTGGCTCAGTGGTTAAGAAGCTGCGTGCCAATGCAGGAGACACGGGTTCCATCCCTGGCCCAGGAAATTACCACATGCCACAGAGCATTCAAGGCCGAGTGCCCCAACTATTGAGCCTCTGCTCTATTGCCTAGGAACCACGGCAATTGAAGCCTGAGCCTTGGAACAAGAGAAGCCGCCAAAATGAGAAGTCTTTGCACCACAGTGAAGAATAACTCCCACTCCCCAGAACTAGAGAAAAGCCTGAACAGTAGTGAAGACTGACCACGGCGAGAAAAAAAGAGAGAAAAGCATGAGAAGTGAATCTTACCCCGAGGCCCGGTACAGGAAAGGAGTGAGCTGAGACCCTATGGGTGGGAAACTACTAGAAAGCAAACAGTGTCCCCAGGGTGGATGGGGGAAAGGATGGAACGGAGTGGGGTATATTTGGAGGAACGTCTTTTCCTTAACAAAAGTATCTAAAGGAGAAGCCAGTATCTGTTACTTTAGAGAGGGAGTTAATTTTCTCCTGGTTCCTTTTCTGGAGGGATCTGTGGTCAGAAAACTTCTTGCATATTCATGCTCACTTTTAACTGTCTTCAGAACCAGAAGGAGATAAAATCTACCATATCTTTTCAGTTCAGTTCAGTTCAGTTGCTCAGTCATGTCTGATTCTTTGTGATCCCATGGACTGCAGCACACCAGGCCTACCGGTCCATTGCCAACTACCAGAGTTTACTCAAACTCATGTTCATTGTGTTGGTGGTGCCATCCAACCATCTCGTCCTCTGTCGTCCCCTTCTCCTCCTGCATTCAGTCTTTCCTAGCATCAGGGTCTTTTCCAATGAGTCAGATCTTTGCATCAAGTGACCAAAATATTGGCGTTTCAGCTTCAGCATCAGTCCTTCCAATGAATATTCAGGACTACTTCCTTTAGGATGGACTGGTTGGATCTCCTTGCAGTCCAAGGGACTCTCAAGAGTCTTCTCCAACACCACAGTTTAAAAGCATCAGTTCTTTGGCACTCAGCTTTCTTTATAGTCCAATTTTCATATCCATACATGATTACTGGAAAAACCATAGCTTTGACAATACTAACCTTTGTTGGCAAAGTAATATCTCTGCTTTTTAATATGCTATCTAGGTTGGTCATAACTTTTCTTCCAGGGAGTAAGTGTCTTTTAATTTCATGACGCAGTCACCATCTGCAGTGATTTTGGAGCCCAGAAAAATAAAGTGAGCCACTGTTTCCCCATCTATTTGCTATGAAGTGATGGGACCAGATGCCATGATCTTCAGTTTTTGAATGTTGAGCTTTAAGCCAACTTTATCACCCTCCTGTTACACTTTAATGAACAGGCTCTTTAGTTCTTCTTTGCTTTTTGCCATAAGGGTGGTGTCATCTACATGCCTGAGGTTATTGATATTTCTTCTAGAAATCTTGATTCCAGCTTGTGCTTCTTCCAGCCCAGCATTTCTCATGATGTATGCTGCCTACAAGTTAAATAAGCAGGGTGACAATGTACAGCCTTGACGTAGTCCTTTCCCAATTTGGAATGAGTCTGTTGTTTCATGTCCAGTTCTAACTGTTGCTTCCTGACCTGCATACAGATTTCTCAGGAGGCAGGTCAGGTGATCTGTTATTCCCAGAATTTTCCAGAGTTTGTTGTGATCCACACAGACAAAGACTCTGGCATAGTCAATAAAGCAGAAGTAATATTTTTCTGGCACTTTCTTGCTTTTTCAAAGATCCAGCAAATGTTGGCAATTTAATATTTGGTTCTTCTGTCTTTTCTAAATCCAGCTTGAACATCTGGAAGTTCATGGTTCATGTATTGTTGAAGTCTGCCTTAGAGAAATTTGAGCATTACTTTACTAGTGTATGAGATGAGTGCAATTTTGTAGTACTTTGAGCATTCTTTGGCATTGCCTTTCTTTGGGATTGGAATGAAAACTGACCCTTTCCAGTCCTGTGACCACTGCTGAGTTTTCCAAATTTGCTGGCATACTTAGTGCAGCCGTTTCACAGCATCGTCTTTTATGATTTCAAATAGCTCAACTGGAATTCCATCACCTCCACTAGCTTTGTTCGTAGTGATGCTTCCTAAGGCCCACTTAACTTCACATTCCAGAATGTCTGGCTCTAGGTGAGTGATCACACCATTGTGGTTATCTGGGTCGTGAAGGTATTTTTTGTACAGTTCTTCTGTGTATTCTTGCCACCTCTTCTTAATATCTTCTGCTTCTGTTTGGACCATACCATTTCTGTCCTTTATCGTGCCCATCTTTGCATGAAATGTTCCCTTGGTATCTCTAATTTTCTTGAAGAGTTCTCTAGTCTTTCTCATTCCATTGTTTTCCTCTATTTTTTTACATTGATCACTGAGGAACATTTTCTTATCTTTCCTTGCTGTTCTTTGGAACTCTGCATTCAGATGGGTATATCTTCTCCTTTGTCCTTTGCTGTTAGCATCTATTCTTTTCTTGTCTATTTGTAAGGCCTCCTCAGACAACCATTTTGCCTTTTTGCACATCTTTTTCTTGCATCAGGTGACCTGTACAATGTCATGAACCTCTGTCCATAGTTCTTCCCGCACTCTGTCTATCAGATCTAATCCCTTGAATCTATTTCTCACTTTCACTGTATAACTGTAAGGGATTTGATTTAGGTCATACCTGAATGGTCTAGTGCTTTTCCCCACTTTCTTCACTTTAAGTCTGAATTTGGCAATAAGGAGTTCATGATCTGAACCACAGTCAACTCCCAGTGTTGTTTTTGCTGACTGTATAGAGCTTCTCCATCTTTGGATGCAAAGAATATAGTCAGTCTGATTTCGGTATTGACCATCTGGTGATGTCCATGTGTAGAGTCTTCTCTTGTGTTGTTGGAAGAGGGTGTTTGCTATGACCAGTGCATTCTCTTGGCAAAACTCTATTAGCCTTTTCTCTGCTTCTTTCTGTACTCCAAGGCCTAATTTGCCTGTTACTCCAGGTGTTTCTTGACTTCCTACTTTTGCTTTCCAGTCCCCTATAAAGAAAAACCATCTCTTTTAGGTCTCATCTACCTTGATGAAGACCTAGAAGACCTTCTAGAACTAAGACCTATAAGACCTTCTAGAACTAACATCCAAAAAAGATTTCCTTTTCATCACAGGGGACTGGAATGCCAAAGTAGGGAATCAAGAGATACCTGGAGTAATAGGGAAGTTTGGCCTTGGAGTGCAAAATGAAGCAGGCCAAATTCTAATAGAGTTTTGCTAAGAGAACGCACTGATCATTGTAAACACCCTCTTCCAGCAACACAAGGGAAAACTCTACACATGGACATTAGCAGATGGTCAATACTGAAATCAGATTGATTCTATTCTTTGCAGCCAAAGATGGAGAAGCTCTATACAGTCAGCAAAAACTGCTTGGGAGCTGACTGTTGCTCAGATCATGAACTCCTTATTATTAAATTCAGAATTAAATTGAAGAAAGTAGGGAAAATCACTAAACCATTCAGATATGACCTAAGTCAAATCCCTTATGATTATATAGTGGAAGTGAGAAATAGATTCAAGGGGTTAGATCTGATTGACAGAGTGTGGGAAGTACTATGCACAGAGGTTTGGGACATTTTACAGGAGGCGGTGATTAAGACCATACTCAAGAAAAGAAATGCAAAAAGGCAAAATGGTTGTCTGAGGAGGCCTTACAAATAGACAGGAAAAGAATAGACGCTAACGGCAAAGGACAAAAGAGAAGATATACCCATCTGAATGCAGAGTTCCAAGGAACAGCAAGGAAAGATAAGAAAATGTTCCTCAGTGATCAATGTAAAGAAATAGAGGAAAACAATGGAATGAGAAAGACTAGAGAACTCTTCAAGAAAATTAGAGATACCAAGGGAACATTTCATGCAAAGATGGGCACGATAAAGGACAGAAATGGTATGGTCCAAACAGAAGCAGAAGATATTAAGAAGAGGTGGCAAGAATACACAGAAGAACTGTACAAAAAATATCTTCACGACCCAGATAACCACAATGGTGTGATCACTCACCTAGAGCCAGACATTCTGGAATGTGAAGTCAAGTGGGCCTTAGGAAGCATCACTACGAACAAAGCTAGTGGAGGTGATGGAATTCCAGTTGAGCTATTTGAAATCATAAAAGATGATGCTGTGAAAGGGCTGCACTAAGTATGCCAGCAAATTTGGAAAACTCAGCAGTGGTCACAGGACTGGACAAGGTCAGTTTTCACTGCAATCCCAAAGAAGGACAATGCTAAACAATGTTCAAGTTATCACACAGTTGTACTCATCTCACATGCTAGCAAAGTAATGCTCAAAATTCTCCAAGCCAGGCTTCAACAGTATGCAAACCATGAACTTCCAGATGTTCAAGCTGGACTTAGAAAAGGCAGAGGAGCCAGAGATCAAATTTCAAACATCCATTGCATCATAGATAAAGCAAGAGAGTCCCAGAAAAACATCTACTTCTTCTTTATTGATTACACCAAAGCCTTTGTGTGGATCACAACAAACTGTGAAAAATTCTTCAAGAGATGGGAATATCAGACCACCTTACCTGCCTTCTGAGAAATCTGTATGCAGGTCAAGAAGTGACAGTTAGAACTGGACATGGAGCAGCAGACTCGTTCCAAATTGGGAAAGGACTACATCATGGCTGTATATTTTCACCCTACTGATTTAACTTATATTCAGAGTACATCATGAGAAACGCTGGGCTGGAGGAAGCACAAGCTGGGATCAATGTTGCTGGGAGAAATATTAGTAACCTCAGATATGCAAATGATACCACCCTTATGGCAGAAAGTGAACTGGAACTAAGGATCACTGCAGATGGTGACTGCAGCTATGAAATTAAAAGATGCTTGCTCCTTGGAAGAAAAGCTATGACCAACCTAGACAGCATATTAAAGAGCAGAGACATTTCTTTGCCAACAAAGGTCCATCTAGTCAAGGCTATGATTTTTCCAGTAGTTATGTGTGGATGTGAGAGTTGGACTATAAAGAAAGCTGAGTGCTGAAGAATTGATGCTTTTGAACTGTGGTGTTGGAGAAGACTTGAGAGTCCCTTGGACTGCAAGGAGATGAAACCAGTCAATCTTAAAGGAAATCAGTCCTGAATATTCATTGGAAGGACTGATGCTGAAGCTGAAACTCCAATACTTTGGCCACCTGATGCAAAGGACTGAGGTATTGGAAAAGACCCTGATGCTGGGAAAGACTGAAGGCAGGAGGAGAATGGGGTGACAGAGAATGAGATGGTTTGATGGCATCACTGACTCAATGGACTTGTGTTTGAGCAAGCTCTGGGAGTTGGTGATGGTCTTGGAAGCCTGGCGTGCTGCTGTCCATGGTGTCACAAAGAGTCAGACATGACTGAGTGACTGAACTGACCTTGAGACAAGGAGACAAGTCCCAAGGTTAAAGTGTTAGTTGCTCAGTTCAGTTCAGTTCAGTTCAGTCACTCAGTCTTGATCAACTCTTTGAAACCACAGGATCCTCTGTCCATGGGATTTCCTAGGCAAGAGTAGTGGAATGGGTTTCCTTTTCCTTCTCCAGGGGGTCTTGCCGACCTGGGGATGGAAACCACTTGTCCTGCATTGCAGGTGGGTTATCCATTTTAAATATAGCGGTGTATAAGTGTCAGTCACAAACTCCCTAACTATCCCTTCTTCCCACCCTTCCTGATAACCGTGTTTGTTCTCTTTCTTCTGTCACTGTTGTTCACAGATTTTTTTTTCCCTTGAAATTCTTTCCTCTTTTTAGTTATCTACACCCTTCTGGTTCCTCTTTTCATCCCTAAATCCCTTCTCTTGCCCCTTTTTTAGTTCAGTGCCTGCTCCTAATCTTCACAGTTATGCTCTCTGTCCTACTTTCTCTAATGTACTTTGCTTCTTCACAGTCTTCCATCAGTTTTCTGTGGATTATTCTTTGAATTTAAATGACCAATCCAGTATTCTTTCTTAAGTTACTGGCCCTTAGTGCCAACCTGCTGGACAGTCCACTTCCTTTCCATGCCATGTTTTTGTACAAAGCTGATCATCTTTTTTATTAGCCAGAAAGTTGCATGATGCTTTTAATACACCCACAGAGCAAAAATCCTCTGACTTATCCCTGATTTGCTTTTTTGGAGTCTGGCTTTCTCTGTAGTTCTTGAATCACCTTTGCTTCAAGACTTCGGATTTTTGGTCTAATCAGTTCAGTTCAGTTCAGTCGCTCAATCATGTCGGACTCTTTGCGACTCCATGAACTGCAGCACACCAAGCCTCCCTGTCCATCACCAATTCCCGGAGTCCACCCAAACCCACGTCGATCGAGTCGATGATACCATCCAACCATCTCATCCTCTGTCTCCGCTTCTCCTTCTGTCCTCAATCTTTCCCAGAATCAGGGTCTTTTCCAATGAGTCAGCTCTTCGCATGAGGTGGCCAAAGTATTGGAGTTTCAGCTTCAACATCAGTCCTTCCAATGGACACCCAGGACTGATCTCCTTTAGAATGGACTGGTTGGATCTCCTTGCAGTCCAAGGAACTCTCAAGAGTCTTCTCCAACACCACAGTTCAAAAGTATCAATTCTTGGCACTCAGGTTTCTTTATAGTCCAACTCTCATATCCATACACGACCACTGGAAAAAACATAGCCTTGACTAGACGAACCTTTGTTGGCAAAGTAATGTCTTTGGTTTTTAATAGGGGAAGAGTAGTTTTCCTCAGTAAGTACCCATACTCACTATGTTACTTATCTACCAAGGTTCTAGTCTAGTGACCCTGCACCTGCCTCATTTCACTCATACAGATTTATTCTAGATGAAATTTTGATTAATAAATTTAGATTATTTCACAGCCTCACACTGATGTACCAAGCTCACAGTTCTTTTCCCTTCCACTTAAATCTTGCTAGTCTATTTCTCTTACATAATATTGGCATTTAGGCAAGAGTCCCTATTTCCGTGGGTCAAAGAATAGAACCTATAGAAATTTCTGGCTCTAAGTTAGAAGTCAGTGGGCAAAAATTAGTCAAGGGGGTAGGTAAGGATTTTGCAACTTTTAAAACTACCTATTGCTGGCAGCTGCCACATGTAAGCTGGCATACTTAATGCCTCTTCTGTTTACGTCTTCCTGCTTCATATGGCAATTACCACCCTACAGAGCAGGGACAGTCAGGTCTTGAGACCTTGCAAATAAGAGTGAAGGAAAAGGATATTGGATGGAGAGAAACAGAAGGAAATTAAACCAACTTCCAAGGTTTCCTTGTTCTAGCTTTCAGGCAAATAATTTAATAAACCTGATGTGCTTTCCTTTAAATATACCTTTGAAAATTTGCATAAATGAATTTCTGCAAATGAAGTGCTATTTACAACATACTGTTTAAAATTTACTCTAGTATATTCCACTGAGTCACAAAGAATGCATAAAACATAATTACACTTTAATTTCATAGAAGCTGTACTTCTTAAATATCAACTTTTAAATTTATTCCACATTTGATTTTATAATCACATATCAAATAATTTCTTTTCTTCCACCAGTCAATAGTTATATTAAAACTGTTTTCCTGAAGCTGACTCAAAGATAAAAATATCTGATCTTTCTTTTCCTTGAGTTTCTGTTGAAAGTCAGGATGAGCAGTTTATGCTTGAAGTGTACTCTCGAGCCCAGTCAGGCATACTGCACCAAATCCTTAGCAGATTTTCACTTCTCTTTGTGCTGTTACGTTATATTCTTTGATGCCATCCAATTTTGCCTCTGATCTTTAATTAAAGGTTTTTCTCCCCCCCACTTTTTTTTAAAATTTCCCTGTAAAGAAGGGAAGTTAGTGAGGGTAATGAGAAACATGCAGTATTTACACTACGTTAGGTAGGCACCTACCTCGATGGTTGACTGGTTCACAAAGGAAGATATGAGCAAGATCAGAAACTCACTTAATTTAGAAAGATGCATGATTTTTGTGTTGTTTTTTTTTTCCTAGCAGTTTAAGTATATTTTCTGAAGCATTACTAGTGGGAGAAGAATCAAGCTAGGAATTACTAGTCATCAATAGCACTGGATATTCCTTAGTGTTGGCAGAAAAATTCAGGAAAGATACCTTAAAGACCTATACTAATTCAGTTTCATTGAAATTTTTACATTTTAGAACTTCAGATTAGATCCTGTTGTTTCTGTAGTTAATATTTGGCAGAAAAAAAACTCACCACATTTCATCCAACAATGCAAAAATTAAAGTGTTTTGGTTTGGTCTGTTTGATTTCTATTTCTGTGGTATACTGCTGTTAGAGATAACATTTAATCCATCTCTAAAAGCGCTATTTATAAGACAGGTGAAATTCTATTACTGCCAGTTTATAGAAGCATGAATTTCATAATGGCAAAAGCAGAGCTGAATGTAGCCAGAAGGCAGCCCTGTTTTATGACTGTTTCATCTTGCAGGAAATGTCACCAAAGTATAAATTTGCTGTTTTGCTTAGAAATTATATGGTGTGCCTGGGCAAAGTCCACAGAGCATACCATAAAGGCTTGGAACCAATCACTAGGGTCTGAGGAACAAGTGAAAAGGAAATTCCATGTTATAATCTAACTCATCAGGATTCATTTACTCCTTTATTAATGATGATACTAGTGAATCTTTTATTAATATGACACTAGCAAATCTTTGGTTGCAAAATAAAGATATGTTATGTTCATGTGGGATAACATGAAAATGTTATGTAAAAAATATAAGCCTAACTTTATGAGCTATTCTCAGGTCCACATGAAAACATCATGGGTAATTATTTGCCAAGTTCTGACAGATTTCCATGTTTCTCTCCCACATAGTCCATTCTCCTATGGAACCCCAGATAATCTTTTTAAAAAGTTACTTCAGGTCATATCATTTGCTGAAAAATCCTTCAGTGGGTTTTAGTCCTGTTCAACTTGGAATAAGATATATACTTCTTACCATGACCTTTATTTTGGTCTTGGGATCCCTTTGCACTCTTAAATATTATTGAGGGTCCTCAAATGTCTTTGTTTATGTGAGTTATAGCTATTTAGATTTATTATATTAGAAATAAAACAAAATCAAAAATGGAAAAATGTTTATTTAAAAACAGTAATAATATACAATAGTACATATCACATTTTTAATAAAAATAGCTTTTTCAAAACAAAAAATTATTGGAAAGAGTGGCATTGCTTTACATTTTTGCAAATTTCTTTAATGTTTGGCTTAACAGAAGATGGCTTAGTTCTCATATCTACTTTTTCGTTTAAATTATTACAGTAACACATATCCATTGCTCAGGTCCACTTCATTCTGGTCTCTGCAGAGGAGTCTTCTTTCTCCACCCACCTGTGTAATCACCTTATATCCCATTACTTTGTTTTACTTTCCATATAGCATTTATAATTATAGAAAATTATATATATCTGTTTATTTTCTGTGTCTGCCCACTTATTTGTAAGCTGCACTTAGACAAGTTCTTTATTTGTCTTATAAACCATCATGTAGTAATAATAGTTTTCTATTGTTGCTTAACAAATTACCCCCACATCTAGTAGCTTAAAACAGCAAACATTAATTATGTTATAATTTCTGTGAGTCAGGATTTATCTGGGTGTGGTAGAGATGAGGGCTTCTTGCTCAAGATCTCTCTTGAGGTTGGGCTGAAGGGTCTGCTCTTGAGCTCACTCCTACGGCTGTTGGTAGGCCCAGATGATCTACTTCTCAGCTAATTCATGTAGACCAGGGCCACCTCCCTTACATGGCAAGGTGACTTTCCCTGGGATGATTGGTAGGAGAGAGGGAGACAGAGGAGAATATGAATGAATCCAAAACAGAAGCTACAGTATTTTCATAATTTAATTTTGGAAGTGACATCCAATCTCTTTTACCATTTTTAGTCATTAGAAGGAAGTCACTAGATCTAGTGACTCAAGGGAAGTGGGTTACACAGGATGGATAACAGGGAGTAGGGATTCTGGGTAAGCTAAGAGGCTGCCTACCGTCAGCTGTATCCTCAGGGTCTAGTGTTATGTCTGCATATAGTAGATACTCAGTAAATACTTATTGAATGCCCATAGAGTACTCAGTCATATAGAAAAGGAAAGTGGTAGCCAGTCAGTTGTGTCTGACTCTTTGCAACCCATTGACTGTAGCCTGCCAGGCTCCTCTGTCAATGGAATTCTTAGGCAAAAATACTGGAGTCCATAACCTGAGTAGGGAAGCCCACTCAGTCATATATGTATTGCCAAAGACTTTAGCTTTGTTTTCTTAGCAGAAGGGGCTTATTTGCCTTAGAAGGCTTTTAAAATCCACCCTATTATGGATAGATGACTCCTCTAGTTTGTTGTATTATTTAGGTAGTTGGTATAGGCCTACATCAGAGAAGGCAATGGCACCCCACTCCAGTACTCTTGCCTGGAAAATCCTATGGATGGAGGAGCCTGGTAGGCTGCAGTCCATGGGGTCACTGAGAGTCGAATACGACTGAGCGACTTCACTTTCCCTTTTCACTTTCATGCATTGGAGAAGGAAATGGCAACCCCCTCCAGTGCTCTTGCCTGGAGAATCCCAGGGACGGGGGACCCTGGTGGGCTGCTGTCTATGGGGTCACACAGAGTCGGACACGGCTGAAGTGACTTAGCAGGACAGGCCTACAGTGGGGCTTCCATGGTGGCTCAGATGGTAAAGAATCTGCCTGGAATGTGGCAGACTCGGGTTTGATTCCTGGGTTGGGAAGATTCCCTGGAGGAGGGCATGGCAACCTACTCCAGTATTCTTGCCTGGAAACCCCATGGACAGAAGAGCCTGGCAGGCTACAGTCCATGGGGTCACAAAGAGTCTGCCAGGACTAAGTAACACTTTCACTTTCATAGGCCTACATAGAAGGGAAAATATTAATTTCTTCTTTGGGATAAGAAGACTTGTTGATATCTTCTGGGGCTTAAAGTGAGAAATTGGGTGAATACATTAGTCTGGGGACTTCTATGTATTCCTCCTGCAGGGGAAATAGAACTTCCTGCCCAATAATGTACGTTTGCCCATTCTTCTTTCATAAAATGTTGTCATTTGGAGATTCTGCTCTTGGGGGGCCATTGTTCTCTCTTGGTGTCTTCATTTGGCTTTTCTAGGGCAAGGAACACATGAATTGTCTGGTTGGCTGTATTTTTCCTAAGATGCAGTAATTCCAAATTCACTAATTCTCTCCATGAACAATTGTAATCATTTTCTAAATAAATGTAATATGCTTAATTAATTTATATATTAAATAGAATTTCTGTAGAATATCTCCATGTATCCACTGTAGTACTATTAATATTTTATTTAGGTCTTTGGAAGGAAATTATAGCTAGTCTTCACTTTGAGTCATGGTATAATAACTTTGCTTTTACACTTGTTTCCAGGGCTGTGTACACTGGTTACATATCAGTATAAATCGGTCTTTTCAATCTTTAAAATTGTTTTCATGACACCTTGCTGAGACCACAGCAAGGGTAATTTCAACCGAGACTGGGAAGAGATACTCTGCCCACAGCGATTATGTAGGAAGATGCATGTAAAACAAATGCTTACATATATACTCAGTGTTCATATTTGTAACTCTCTTTCCTCAGCTGAAATTTTCAGGTTAGAATGTTCTCTTTTTGTAGGCACATCCAGATTTGACTTCAGTCTCTGTTTGCAAACTGGTAAGAGCTGTCCTTAAAACAAAGAAGACGACCAGATTTGGCTATCATTCTATTAGTTACTTCAATCTCCATATATTGAAAATATCGCTGGGGAGTTAAAAGCATGACAAACCCCATAAAATACCAGATTGTTCAGCATGTGCGGTCATCTGCACAAAGTTGCCATCAAACAGCAAGATTTCTCACAAATTATGGAAGTGTTTTGAACAAAGCCCCTGATTGCTGTGAAAGGAGAGGAAGTCTTAGATACTGAGAGTTATTAATGTATGGATAAGTTACTGAGGGTATTTGTAAACTCTTCAGGCTGAATTGATGATTCCCATGAAACAATATTTTCCAGAAATGTTATGGGCAATTGGTTAGTTTTTATGCTGCTTTTCAAAAAAATACAATCATTCATCATTTCTAATTATGAATTATTTTGAATATACATTTAATTATAATAGTCATATATTTACTAACCACACACTGAGATTTAAGAGATGTTCATATTTTGCATATTTTTTTGTAGACTCTCTTTTTCTTTTTAATTAAGTTTTATAGTCATAGCTAAAACTCCAGGCTTATCTCTTCTCCTTCCATTTACTATTTTTAAAATTATTCCATTTCCATTCATGTTTTTATTCTTTATTATAAAGAATACATGGTTTTGCTTTGTTTATTAAAAAATTTTACATGAATGGTTTCATATTATATTTATTAGACTTGTTTTTATGCTCTTTTGCCATGTCCGTGAGAGCATGCCCTGGGTAATCTGCCCAGCCTAGGACAAGGAAAAGCACAGACTTAGAATCTAGAATGGACTTGAAATCACACAGCTTTGTATCAAGCCTGGCCACGCTGGGCCTTTAACTGAAGCCCAGATAACCCTGCAGACAAGTGAGCAAGCAATAAGTGCCATTTTTGTTTATTGCTGAGATTTTGTAGTTGTTTTCTAAGCAGCAGAAACTGACATATATTTTAACTATATATTTTATTAGGTATAAAAGCATGTAGTGTATTCATCTATATTGTTCCATGTGGTTAAGTAGTTCATCCATTTTCATTCATTATTTTAATGAGAGAGATTTAAATTTCTTTACTTGATATATTTTTCATAATGTCTCCAGAAACTATTATCTTTATATCATGGCATTTTATTTCTGTAAACCAAAAATATTTGTTCCTAAAAGCAGGTATTTAATGCTAGTGCATTGTGATTCCTTCTATCAATGGACCCATACAAATAAAAGGATAGTTATGAGTTAGGAGGTGAGGATTGCCTCATATAATTCTTTAATTAAATACTTAGAGATCTCAAGTATTGTTAATTCATGACATAGTTTACTTGGTATAAGAGCCAGAATAGCAAAGAGAAGTTTAAGACTGTATTATAAAATTACTAGTACAGTTAGAAAAGCCATTCATTGTGATGTGTGGTTGGTGTACCTTTGCAGAGAAAAAAGCATTTAGAAAAATTTACTAATAAAAACATATCTTGTCCACACATGACAGTGTTTCTGAAATGTAGGAAGGCATTTCAAATGTTGTGTTTCCTTCTCAGTATGGGTAACTGATGCTGTCTAGGAGGCTTATAGTATCAAAATTATGTTTGTTTTAATCATGCAGTTATTTTACATTTGAAACAACAGATACATAAGACCTACCACTCAGACCAAGATATGAGAAAGCCATTAGTGAAAAATGAAAAATGGACTGAAATGAGATTGGCCCCTTTTGGATTTCCATACTATAATTCATAGGAATAATAGAAACAAAGTCTAGTGAATCAGAAGTCTTCTAGGAGGTATGCTTTAGGAAATCTCTCTGAAGGGAACTTTCATACCTGTAAATTTTTACCAGTAGATCATAACTTCTCAGAAATCTTTACATTGGAAAGGGATGAGGAGGAGAATGGGAATTGGCTAAGTGACTGCCATCATTTCAGTTTTTAGACTCTTGAACTAACAATAATAGTTTTCACATATTGACTACTTAGTGTGGCCCAGAAATTGTGCCTTTAATTTTTTAAAGTAATCTTCATCTTCAAAAGAGCAAGGTAAGGATTGATGGGGCCCTTTTGCAGATAGTGAAACTGAGGCACACAGAGGTAAAATGTCTGACCCAAGGTCCATTGCTGGTAAGTGAAGGAGGTTATATTAAACTCACATCCGTCTGGCTCTCTGCTTCTAACTGTATACCCTTGCCCCCTTCTAGTGGATAACATGACCTGAGTGGCTGTTATATGTAGACAATTATGTACTATTATAAAGTGAACAAAGGAAAGCAATTCTGCTTTTAGGCCTTTTTCCTTATTTGAGAAAAGGTGTAGGATGTCACTTCTACACCTTTGAATTATAATGAATCTCTCTCTTAAAACTAGCAGTGTAGAAATATGCAAATACATCTTGTCTGAGATCAAAAAGCCTTGAGTTTGGTTAAATGACTCTGTAACTTTGAGGAGATTCAGAAAGAGGTTTGCTAAAGGAGATGCCCTGACTTTTTATGTTGACTGTAGCAGAACGTTGCCTGGTCCCAAACATTTTTCGCATCATTTCCTCCAATTTTATTCAGGTTTGAGGTAGAGAAAATGAGTTTGAGGCAAAATATGCCCATCCTTTGGCTTCAGAGAGGTCATGAGACCTAGTTTTGGCCAGAGGACATGTATTGGGGCTCCTGGGAAAGAATCCTTCTCCCATTAGAGAAAGCTACCCCTCCCCATGCATTTTGTCTTTGAAAATGAGGTAGAAATATGATATTTGGAGCTTCTGTATTTACTGTGAGACCGCTTAAAGTTATCTATCAACACTGAGAGCTGGAAGTGTAAGCTGCTGATTGAGTTGGCTCTTGAAGGTAGTCATATATTTTATCACCTTTATTGTTGATAAAAAAACTATACCTGAGCTCTTCTGTTTATTAGATGTTCATGAAAAGCTCTAGATTATATTAATTGCAATATCAAATTTTATATGTAAGTATAAATCCCATGGGAGGAGGAGCCTGGTAGGCTGCAGTCCATGGGGTTGCTAAGAGTCGGACACGACTGGAGCGACTTAGCAGCAGCAGCAGCAGCAGCATAGTATTGACATATAAGTTTACTCTAAACTTTCGCACAATAATCCAGCTAACTATTTATTGGTGATCAGGTTACCAGATTCTTATCTTAGTGGTCTTTTCAGTCACTGTACAATTTTAAGTCATAACTAGTAATAAGTCATTTTAATGTGAACTTTCCTACAGAGGCACTGTGCTGTGCTGTGTGCAGTGAAGTGAAGTCGCTCAGTCGTGTCCAACTCTTTGTGACCCCATGGACTGTAGTCCTACCAGGCTCCTCCTTCCATGGGATTCTCCAGGCAAGAGTACTGCAGTGGGTTGCCATTTCCTTCTCCAGGGGATCTTCCCGACCCAGGGATCGAACCCGTGTCTTCCGCATTCCAGGCAGAGGCTTTAACCTCTGAGCCACCAGGGAAGCCCTAGTAATAAATCATGTTAATGTAAACTTTCCTACAGAGGCAGTGTGCTGTGCTGTGCTCTGCTTAGTTGCTCAGTTGTGTCCAACTCTTTGCGGCCCCATGGACTGAAGCCCGTCAGGCTCCTCAGTCCAGGGGGATTCTCCAGGCAAGAAGACTGGAGTGGGATGCCATGCCCTCCTCCAGGAGGTCTTGTGCATTGCAGGTGGATGCTTTACTTTCTGAGCCACTAGGGAAGCCCCAAAATACTGGGGTGGGTAACCTATGCCTTTGGATACTGGGGTGGGTTGCCATGCCCTCCTCCAGGGGATCTTCCCAGTCCAGGCATCGAACCCAGGTCTCCCGCATTGTAGGCAGATTCTGTATCACCGGAGCCACGAGGGAAGTGGTCTCCTACAGAGGCGGTGTGTTAATACAGCGCGGCGGGTGTAGCTCTCGCCCCTGGCTGCCACAGTTACCGCAGGCGGCGGGCCTGCTCAGCCACTGGTGGGCATTGCAGTGGGCCCCTCCCCCAGCAGCCAGCTGTCCAGGAGGGACCTTTAGTGGGTCTATTCAGCCGGCGGTGGGCAGAGTGGTGGTCCTCAGGCAGAGAGGGAGTGAGGTGAGAGAGGGATCCTGGTCTTCTACTGTGGGCTCTCCAGTTCACCGGGCCTCCGGCCAGCAGGTGAGCTGGGGGGCAGGGAGCAGGCCGGGGGCGGTGTCCTGCAGGGCTCCAGAGCCCTCGCCAAGGCCTCCCACTGACTGGACTCAGGCCGGTGAGGCGGCCCTGAACCTCCCTCTCGTGCCCGCCTACCTCTGCAGCCTGATGGCGTGGCCCGTCTGCATGAGACGCAGCCTGCGAACGTGGTCCCACCACCACGGCGGCCTGAGGAGCCCGAGGGCCGCTGGGTCCTGGGCGCCTGGCTCCCTCGGGAATGACCGCTGGGCAGGGTCTGGGGACCGGCCCTCAGGGAGCCGTCAGCTGAGACCTGTCTTTTAGCCAGCACCGGGACCGCAGAAGGGCAGTTTATCCCTGGGGACCTCACCCTTTCTTGTCCGGACAGAGGATGACTCTCGTTTTTTAATTTACTTTTTATTGAAGGAATAACTGCCTCATCCTGTTGTGTTGTTTCCTGCCGTCGCGCAGTGTGACTCAGCCATAAGTGTATAGATCCCCTCGCTCGCGGGCCTCCCTCCCCCGTCTTCATCCCACGCCTCTAAGTGGAGCTCCCGCTGCTCTAGAGCGACTTCCCACTAGCTAGCTCTTTTGTTTGTTGTTCAGTCATTTCCAGCTTGATCTGTTTCACATATGGTAATGTATACGTTTCAGTGCTACTATCTCAATTTGTTCCACCCTCTCCTTCCCCGGTTGTATCAACATATCCCCAAAACATAGAGAGACGTGAGAATAACACTACGTTGGCAGAGATTTACAGCAACATCCTTACCTGACCGTGACCCGACCTCTGGAACAAAGGATCTGACATCAAAGAGCTTGCAACAACTGATTGCGCTCCCTCCTTCACCTTTCCTAGAAAAGGGCTTTGCCGAAAAGCTTTCCAGAAGTTTGGGTTCTTTAAGGCATGAGCCTCCTGGTTTGTTGCATGGCCCTGCAATAAATCTCTGTTCCAAACTCTGACATTTTAGTGTTGCATGGCCTCACTGTGTGTTGGGCATAGGAACTTGCATTTCATAACACCAGAAGTGTAATATTCTAGTGTTGAATAGTTGATCTTTAGTTGAATTTTGCATTTGGTTATATTCAGAATTGCCAACTACATTTTCCAATAGTCTTGATGCTGCAGGAGCAAATAAATGTCAAGATTCTCTCTTGACCAACAGAGATCTCAGGCCTATTTGGGACCCTTGGCCTTTTCAGGAATCTCTGCTTTTTCTTTGTTTGGTGAAGTCTAGGCAGTGGTCACTATTTACTAAACAAAGTTAAGCAGAAGTAAACCTAAAGTGAATTTATGGAAGGCGTGGTTGTACTAGCGGAGTGGTGCATGCTTATGAGAGAGAAACAGACAGAAACAGAGGATGAGAGCCAGAATTGCTGTGTTAGATCACATTTGTTAAAAGAAGAGTCCAATTTAGAGACTGAGGTGTGTGTGGGTTGATGAGGAAGTGCTTTTCAGGACAAAGTAAAGGAAGCAGGATAAAGAAGGAGAAATTGAGCAGTGATGCCATCTTGGGGAGTCTCGCCTTAGTCTGATTCACAGGGTGCTCTGAATCTAGGTTCAGCCTAGAGCTGTCCTGCCTTGAGGCAAGAGGACCAAGCTCTGAACCCCATATTGACCAATCCTTGGCCATCCTCTGGGGTGGATATATTGGGGTGATTATGATTTAATTACCAAGGCCTCTCCTGCTGAGGCAGTGCTCTGCAGAAGTAGTTTTTCTTCACTTCATTTATTTAATCTTCCACTGTCCTCTTCCCTAATACCCATCCAATGAGGTATAAGGTCACAAGTGTAAACTGTTAGCAAAAGCAATTTCAGAAGTTTAGAGATGGGAATATTAATCAAGGAATTTATGAGAGGCACCCACAACATCTATTACTGTTTACTTTGGGGGCAGGAACCTGAAGTTTGAGGAAAGAGTTAAATTCAATTCAAAACATACTTACTGAACACCTGCTATGTTCAAGGCAACACACTAGGGAAAATGGGGTTACAATGTAAATGATCCGTTGCCTTTGAGAAGTGCACAGCATAAGAATTAACTAAACATACAAGCAGTATATCTATTCCTGAGATTGGCCTCTAGTTTCAGATTTGGTAAGTTATAAACTCTTCAGGGCATTCTCTGGTGGCTCAGATGATAAAATGTCTGCCTACAATGCGGGAGACATGGGTTTGATCCCTGGGTCGGGAAGATCCTCTGGAGAAGGAAATGGCAACCCACTAGGCCACAGTCCATGGGGTCACAAAGAGTCAGAAGCACCACTACAAACAAAGCTAGTGGAGGTGATGGAATTCCAGTTGAGCTTTCAACTGGAATGATGCTGTGAAAGTGCTGCACTCATTTTGCCAGCAAATTTGGAAAACTCAGTAATGGCTACAGGACTGGAAAAGGTCAGTTTTCATTCCAATCCCAAAGAAAGTCAGTGCCAAAGAATGCTCAAAGTACCACAAAATTGCACTTATCTCATATGCTACTAAAGTAATGCTCAAAATTCTCCAAGCCAGGCTTTAACAGTATGTGAACCATGAACTTCCAGATGTTTAAGCTGGATTTAGAAAAGGCAGAAGAAACAGAGATCACATTGCCAACATCTGTTGGATCATCGAAAAAGCAAGAGTTCCAGAAAAATATCTATTTCTGTTTGATTGACTATGCCAAAGCCTTTGACTGTGTGAAACAACAAACTGTGGAGAACTCTTAAAGAGATGAAATACCAGACCACCTGACCTGCCTCTTGAGAAATATCGTGCAGGTCAAGAAGCAACAGTTAGAACTGGGCGTGGAACAACAGACTGGTTCCAAATAGGGAAAGCAGTACGTCAAGGCTCTATATTGTCACCCTGCTTATTTAACTTCTATGCAGAGTACATCATGAGAAACTGGGCTGGATGAAGCACAGCTGGAATCAAGATTGCTGGGGAAAAGGTCAATAACCTCAGATATGCAGATGACACCACCCTTATGGCAGAAAGTGAAGAACTAAAGAACCTATTGATGAAAGTGAAAGAGGACAGTGAAAATGTTGGCTTAAAACTCAACATTCAGAAAACTAAGATTGTGGCATCTGGTCCCATCACTTCATGGCAAATAGATGGGGAAACAGTGTCAGACTTTATTTTTTGGAGCTCCAAAAATCACTGCAGATGGTGACTGCAGCCATGAAATTAAAAGACACTTACTCCTTGGAAGAAAAGTTATGACCAACCTAGACAGCATATTAAAAAGCAGAGACATTACTTTGCCAACAAAGGTTCATCTAGTCAAAGGTATGGTTTTTCCAGTAGTCATGTATGGATGTGAGAGTTGGACTGTAAAGAAAGCTGAGTGCTGAAGAATTGATGCTTTTGAACTGTAGTGTTGGAGAAGACTCTTGAGAGTCCCTTGGACTGCAAGGAAATCCAACCAGTCCATCCTAAAGGAAATCAGTCCTGAATATTCATTGGAAGGACCGATGTTGAGGCTGAAATTCTAAATCTTTAGACATCTGATGCAAATAACTGACTGATTGGAAAAGACCCTGATGCTGGGCAAGATTGAAGGTGGAAGGAGAAGGGGACAACAGAGAATGAGATGGTTGGATGGTGTCACCGATTCAATGGACATGAGTTTGAGTAAGTTCTAGGAGTTGGTAATGGACAGGGAGGCCTGGTGTGCTGCAATCCATGGAGTCGCAAAGAGTTGACTGAGCGACTAAACTGAATTGAACTGAAGTTCCTATAAGGTTATTTTCTATATTGTAGTATTCCTAAAAAGGTGGTCAAGTGAATTTGAAAATGTCTACTTTAAAATTAGATATAGATAAATTCTCACAGATTATGTCTAAAAACTATAGCCTATTAATCAATATTAGTACAAAAAACTGAGTTAACCCTTTCAAAAATTTAGATATTTCCATTCATGTGAGAAGAACAAAATGACATACTTTTGGAAGTTTGGCATTTTTATAGTTCATTTCTTTTTCATTTTGTTCCACTGAGTGAGAAGAAGTAATTGGCCTTTACGTGTTTCTCAGAGAAATCTGCTTTACTTTATTCTCTCCATTGTATATACAAGACATGTTTCTGCTTGGCTGCTGCATCAGATATCCTGATGGTTATATAGAAGACCTTTCATAAATTGAAAAACTGATTAGTGGTTTTCTGGAAGCATTCTGACTGGTCATCTAACCTTGAGGTGGAAAGGTATGGTGTATATACAAAGAATTTTTCCAAACTAGAAAATTCAGTATTTATTCTGTGACATTAGGCAATAATAAACTGTTGTATTCCCTTCATTTTTCTGGGTCAGATAGTCTCCCACCCTGATGCACTGCCAAGAAACTAAATCTCAGTCATTACTAAGGTTCTTTCCCTGCCACCTCGTTCACCCAGAGGTTTTAAGAGTTCTTTACAGTTCAGAACATTCTATTCCTCAGTCTTTGCCGTGTTTGTATATACAAAGAATTTTTCCAAACTAGAAAATTCAGTATTTATTCTGTGACATTAGGCAATAATAAACTGTTGTATTCCCTTCATTTTTCTGGGTCAGATAGTCTCCCACCCTGATGCACTGCCAAGAAACTAAATCTCAGTCATTACTAAGGTTCTTTCCCTGCCACCTCGTTCACCCAGAGGTTTTAAGAGTTCTTTACAGTTCAGAACATTCTATTCCTCAGTCTTTGCACGTGTGCATGCTCAGTCGGTTCAGCTGTGTCCACCTCTTTCTGACCCCACAGACTGTAGCCTGATGGGCTCCTCTGTCCATGGGATTTTCCAGGCAAGAATACTGGAGTGGGTTGCCATGCCCTCCTCCAGGAGATCTTGCAGACCCAGGAACTGGATGCACGTCTCTTGTGTCTCCTTCACTGCAGACAGATTTTTAACCAATGGGCCAGGGAAGCCTCATTCCTCAGTCTGTAGTCTTTTTAAATTTACTTTCTATTTTACATTGGAATATAGTTGATTTACAGTGTTGTGTTCGTTTCAAGTATATAACAAAGTGATTTAGTTATGCATATACATCTGTCCATTCTTTTTCAGATTCTTTTCCCATACAGGTTTTTAAAAAAAAAAATTAATTGGAGGCTAATTACTTTACAATATTGTGGTAGGTTTTGCCATACATGCACATGAATCAGCCATGGGTGTACCTGTGTTCCCATCCTGAACCCCCCTCCCACCTCCTTCCCCATCCCATCTCTCAGGGTCATCCCAGTGCACCAGCCCTGAGCGCCCTGCCTCATGCATCAAACCTGGACTGGCGATCTATTTCATGTATGATAATATGCTCTTCAGTGCTCTTCTCTTAGATCATCCCACCCTCACCCTCTCCCACAGAGTCCAACAGTCTGTTATTTACATCTGTGTCTCTTTTGCTGTCTCGCATATAGGGTCATCATTACCATCTTTCTAAATTCCATATATATGTGTTAATATACTATATTGGTGTTTTTCTTTCTGACTTTCCTCTGTATAATAGGGTCCAGTTTCATCCACCTCATTAGAAGTGATTCAAATGCATTGTTTTTAATAGCTACATAACATTCCATTGTATATATGTACCACAGCTTTTTTGTCCATTCGTCTGCCAATGGACATCTAGGTTGCTTCCATGTCCATGTCCTTGTAAACAGTGCTGTGATGAACACTGGGGTACATGTGTCTCTCTCAATTCTGGTTTCCTTGGTGTGCATGCCCAGCAGTGGGATTGTTGGGTCATATGGCAGTTCTATTTCCAGTTTTTTAAGGAA
>SJYC01021365.1:0-14111 GCA_006408675.1 Madoqua kirkii | reverse complement strand
CTTCCATGTCCATGTCCTTGTAAACAGTGCTGTGATGAACACTGGGGTACATGTGTCTCTCTCAATTCTGGTTTCCTTGGTGTGCATGCCCAGCAGTGGGATTGTTGGGTCATATGGCAGTTCTATTTCCAGTTTTTTAAGGAATCTCCACACTGTTCTTCATAGTGGCTGTACTAGTTTGCATTCCCACCAACAGTGTAAGAGGATTCCCTTTCTCCCCAGCATTTATTGTTTGTACACATTTTGATAGCAGCCATTCTGACCGGGGTGAGATGGTACCTCATTGTGGTTTTGATTTGTATTACTCTGATAATGAGTGATGTTGAGCATCTTTTGATGTGTTTGTTAGCCATTTGTATGTCTTCTTTGGAGAAATATCTGTTTAGTTCTTTAACTCATTTTTTGATTGGGTTGCTTATTTTTCTGGAATTGAGCTGCAGGAGTTGCTTGTATATATTTGAGATTAATTCTTTGTGAGTTGCTTCATTTGCTATTATTTTCTCCCATTCTGGAGGCTGTCTTTTCACCTTCCTTATAGTTTCCTTCATTGTACAAAAGCTTTTAAGTTTAATTAGGTCCCATTTGTTTATTTTTGCTTTTATTTCCATTACTCTGGGAGGTGGGTCATAGAGAATGCTACTGTGATTTATGTCAGAGAGTGTTTTGCCTATGTTCTCCTCTAGGAGTTTTATAGTTTCTGGTACTGCATTTAGATCTTTCATCCATTTTGAGTTTATTTTTGTGTGTGGTGTTAGAAAGTGTTCTAATTTCATTCTTTTAGTAGTAGTTGACCAGTTTTCCCAGCACCACTTGTTAAAGAGATTGCCTTTTCTCCATTGTATGTTTTTGCCTCCTTTGTCGATGATAAGGTGTCCCACATAGGTTTTTAAAGAATATTGGGTAGAGTTACCTGTGCCATACGGTAGGTCCTTGTTGATTATCTCATTTATATATGTGTGCTTCCCTGGTAGCTCAGCTGGTAAAGAAGACCTGAGTTCGATCCCTGGGTTGGGAAGATTTCCTGAAGAAGGGAATGGCTACCCACTCCAGTATTCTGGCCTGGAAAATCCCATGGACAGAGAAGCCTGATGGGCTACAGTCCATGGGGTCATAGAGTCAGACATGCTGAGCGACTTTTCACTTTCACTTTTTCACTGGGTGGCTCAGATGGTAAAGAGTCTGCCTGCAATGCGGGAGACCTGAGTTTGATCCCTGGATTGGGAAGATCCCCTGGAGAGGGAAATGACAACCCACACCAGTATTCTTGCCTGGAAAACCCCATGGACAGAGGAGCCTGGTGGGCTACAGTCCATGGGGTTGCACAGAATCTGACATGACTGAGTGACTAACACTTTCATTTTCACATGTGTGTGTGCATGCTCCGTTGCTTCAGTTGTGTCTCATTCTTGACAACACTATGGTGTTGACACACATCTCACTCTGTAGCCTTCCAGGCTCCTCTGTCCATGAGATGCTCCAGGCAAGAGTACTGGAGGGGGTTGCCATGCCCTCCTTCAGGGGATCTTCCCAACCCAGAGATCGAACAGACATCTCACGCCTCCTGCTTTGGCAGGAGGGTTCTTTACCACTAGGCCACCAGCAGTGTGCATTTGCTTCAGTTGTGTCTCATTCTTGACAACACTATGGTGTTGACACACATCTCACTCTGTAGCCTTCCAGGCTCCTCTGTCCATGAGATGCTCCAGGCAAGAGTACTGGAGGGGGTTGCCATGCCCTCCTTCAGGGGATCTTCCCAACCCAGAGATCGAACAGACATCTCACGCCTCCTGCTTTGGCAGGAGGGTTCTTTACCACTAGGCCACCAGCAGTGTGCATATGTTAACCCCAAACTCCTAATTTATCTTCCCCTGACACATTTCCCCTTTGGTAACCATAAACTTGCTTTTGAAGTCTGGGAGTCTGTATCTGTTTTGCAAAAAAGTTCATTTGTATCATTTTTTTTTAATATTTCACATATGTGATCTCATGTGATATTTATTTTTGTCTGACTTACTTCACTTAGTATGATACTCTCTAGGTCCATCTATGTTGCTACAGATAGCATTATTTCATTCTTTTTATAGCCCTCAATCTTTAGTCTCTACAACTCATTTCCTGACCTGCATACAGATTTCTCAAGAGGCAGGTGAGCTAGTCTGGTATTCCCATCTCTTTCAGAATTTTCCTCAGTTTATTGTGATCTACACAGTCAATCTCAGTCCAGAAACCAAAAGGCAAAGAGTGTGCCCTTGAGGTTGTTACATGGGATTTGAAGTTTTAACAGCTCACCTCTGCTTTGGTGCAGACTGTTACATTGACAGTACACAAATCTCTGTCCCTAAACTTAAGGGAAAATCAGTGTTTGTGCTTAGCGCGGCGTGTTACACACCGAGGACAGCCAATCAAAGCTTTTGATTTGGCTTTATTAGTATTACATTGGATTGAGAGAATCACCAGTTTAGCGCTTCTACGGAGGACTTCTTCCTCTGTTTTGTCTAGGTTGTAATTTTGTTTTATGGCTTCGGCTACGTTAAGAAAGAGAGGCTCCAAGTTCAGCCTGGGGCAAAAGAAAAAGGCAGTTCAACCTGTCACCATTTTTATCCACTGGGTTTCCACCTCCATTATTACTGACCCCTCAGGGTCGAGGGATTAAACCCCCCTCCTCACCCTCTTCTCACCAATAAAAGTGACAAACTAACCTACCTCCAAATTTGATACTTAATCTCTGCTGACAGAATGACATGATTCAGCACCAACTTTATCTGTGTTATTGGCTTGAATTATATAAATAGAGTCAAGAGCTGTAAAACATAGGGAAGAAAATAAAATTACTGATTTTTTCACCCTTCTCAAGGCAAATCCCACAAGTAGCTAAGCCCAGTTGCTCGAAACTTCTTACAAGTAATTTCATGGTAATTTTACTATGGAAAAGAAAAAGGAGAACTAGAAGGTAAAGCCTAGAAACTTCTCCTTTGTCTCAGCCGTCTATCTCTTCTCACACTTGGAGTGACAGGAACAGAGACCAAGCGTGGAAATGGTATGATTGATACACATACAAAATCTCACCCGTGGTTAAGACTTTCAGGGGAAATTTAGACCACAGCCTCAGCTTCCCGTGCTCACTACCCTTTGGATCAGTTCTGTTTTTAAAAATCAAAAAAGTGCAACATTTGGAAGCTTCAACTGAGATATACCATGAGAGATAAACAGTATTTCTCTCCAACAAAAGCCACGCTTTGTAGCAGAGCTCAGTTCCTGCAGGACTGACAATTCCGAGCCTGTGACTGTCACAGAGAAGGCAAGGAGGCAGCACAGTTGAAAAGGTGTCCTGTGTGAGTCGATGAAGCCAGCTGTGAGTCCTTTCCTAAGATTACAGGGCCCCGAGCTATGCGCGCCTAAATCACCTCGAAGCTTTTTCTAGTCCCATCCTTCTGACACCTGTCTCCAGGCTAATCCTTCCAGTCTAAACAGCTGCCTCGGTCACATCATGCCTACCTTTAATGACTCCCCCATGCCTCCAAAAATGTCAGCTACACCCTAGACTGGCCTTTATATTGTGCAAGAATCTGGCTGCCTCTGACATTTAATCTCCCTCCATCTCCAACAGGAATCTGCTGCCCGCTCAGCAGGCTCTGCACCACTCTGTATTCGCCCATCTACATTCACACCTTTCCTTGCAAACATCTCCATCCTCCCCGCTCAGAATATGCTCCTCCCCCCGCCCTGCTCCTCACCCACCAACTCCAAGGCATGAGACAGAGTGGGATTTGGATTTAGGTAGATTTGGGTTAAATTCCATTTCTACTGCTTGCTTGCTGTGTCTCACTGGGAAACTGCCGTACCTTCTCTGAATCTCAGTTTACTCATCTATAAAATGAGAATGTTCACACCAGGTTCATGGTAGATGCTCAGGAAAGGATACTTGCTTTTTTTCTGCATGTTTGTCCAACTCCATGCAGCACCCCAACCTCCTAAATCAACTAATTTATATCAGTGGTACACAAAACATGGTTTACATATGAGAATAAGGTTTAGGTGCAGTAAAGTTGTTATCAAGGAATTGGGCAGTCAGGAATACAGAGATCACGAGACCCTCTCAGGACAGAGCTCAGAGGCCAAGGCATGAGTGTTCATTCTCTGTTAGTGACATGCTGAAATTTGTTTTGAGGGAGTGGAACCCAATACAAATACTTGAAAAAGAGCCAACCAGTCCATGGATTAGAAATTATAGTATTGGCATGACTCACTGTTAGATATTGGAAAGAATTCCTGAATAACATTTTTTTTATCATTGACCCCCAAATTTTCAAAAGATGATGCCAATTAACAAATTTAGTTCCATGATACTTGAATCTTAATATTTTAAAACATAGATGCATTAGACATGTTTATGATGCTTCAGCCCTCTTGAAAGAAATGGACCCACTCACAGACCTTCCTTCAGCAGGTGATTCACCCTTCTTTGGACACATCTGATTGGTGTAGGGATAGCCCCAGACCAAAGGACATCCAATCCCAGAGTTTGGAGGACAACAATGACCTGAAGCTGAGTGCAGAAAGGTTATGGGAGCTGATCACATTCTCTGTCTTCCGAGAGCTGGAACTAGGAAACACCAAAGGAACGAGCCCATACCGACAAGAGTAAAAAGTGTAAGGATGCCCTAAGGGAGGGTCAGGGACGGGGCAGGCAGAAGCCATGAGCAAGCCAGAGTTAAGAAAGCTGAGAAACGTCTAACAAGCCAAGACAGCCAGTTAGAAAAGAGGAGAACTGAGCAGAAGCATGAAGAGAAGCAGGAAGCCATGAGAAAGAGATGGCGAGAGTGGTGGGTCCCTGGAGCTGACCAGTTCCTCAGATCGCCTCAATCTTTGGAGCTATCTCAGTTCCTATAAAAATCCCCTGTTTCAAGCTAACTCGCATCAACATTCCTTATAAACAGAACCTAACCTAAACAGTAGGAAAGCAGTGAGATATTTTATTACCAGGAATGCACATTTTACTCCACAAGTCACAAACCAACAGGGCCCTGAGGATTATTTCTTTTCAGTGAGACACAAGGTGCAGGGTTAGATTACCTTAAAGGATGGAGCGAGGTTTCCTCCGAGCACCAGCTGCAGGGAGCCTCTTATTACTCACTTCTGAGGGCAGCCACCACAGTCTGACACTTTCAGAACATTTCCATCAGCTTTGAGGACTCAGACTATCCCTGGCAGGGGATGCCAGGGTGACTTGGGAGCGAGAACCCTCTTTTGCTATAAGACATGCAGACCTGTATTCTGTGATTCATGATACTGACTGGTCCTGGACCCCAAGAAAATCACCCATCTGAGGCTCAGCTTTCTTCCTTGTGATAGATGATCACTAAATTGACTTTTGAAATTAATAATGTATGAATCTTCTAAGCAAATTTCTTCTTCCAGTTAGATCAGGAGAGGAGGCAGCCTACAAGAAAAAGACTGTGGATCTACATCAGGAAACCTGAGTTTCAGCTCTGCCACTCACTGCAGCACGCTGGGACAGCACCTCTCTGGGTATCACTCATAAAAGGAGGGAGTCGGTTTGTGTCTCAGGAAAAGGGCGTTTTCCCTCCAAACTCAAAATTCTAAGAATTTTGAACATCCCAATCCATGATTCCAGTGACTCCTTACACCTGTATTTAAAATTCCTTACCTTGTTGTTCTTTCCCATCCTAGTGATCCAGAAAGCAATCTACCACAATTTCTAGTCTAGGAGAACTTCTCTCTCTCAGTTTGTCTAGCTAGAGACTAGCATGACACCTGTTGGGGACAAGTCTGATGTGTTGCAGTCCAATGCCAGTTGGAACAGACACGTGGACTAATTTGGACTCCTGGTGGCACAAGTTCCCCCGGTTGCTGATAGAGAACTGTGAAGTCTAAATTGGAAGACAGGCCGTATCCAAAAGAAAATCTATGTCTCTTTCCCAGAATACCATGAAGCCATAAATAGAAAATGACGATGTAGAGCCTAAAGCATTCGTCAAGGCGCTTTTAAGTGTCTCTTTTTAAAATGATGAAATTGAATGGTGGAAATTAGGAGTTTTAGGGTCCACAGATTAAGGAGGTACAGTGAGTTAAGAAAGCTGAGAAACGTCTAACAAGCCAAGACAGCCAGTTAGAAAAGAGGAGAACTGAGCAGAAGCATGAAGAGAAGCAGGAAGCCATGAGAAAGAGATGGCGAGAGTGGTGGGTCCCTGGAGCTGACCAGTTCCTCAGATCGCCTCAATCTTTGGAGCTATCTCAGTTCCTATAAAAATCCCCTGTTTCAAGCTAACTCGCATCAACATTCCTTATAAACAGAACCTAACCTAAACAGTAGGAAAGCAGTGAGATATTTTATTACCAGGAATGCACATTTTACTCCACAAGTCACAAACCAACAGGGCCCTGAGGATTATTTCTTTTCAGTGAGACACAAGGTGCAGGGTTAGATTACCTTAAAGGATGGAGCGAGGTTTCCTCCGAGCACCAGCTGCAGGGAGCCTCTTATTACTCACTTCTGAGGGCAGCCACCACAGTCTGACACTTTCAGAACATTTCCATCAGCTTTGAGGACTCAGACTATCCCTGGCAGGGGATGCCAGGGTGACTTGGGAGCGAGAACCCTCTTTTGCTATAAGACATGCAGACCTGTATTCTGTGATTCATGATACTGACTGGTCCTGGACCCCAAGAAAATCACCCCATCTGAGGCTCAGCTTTCTTCCTTGTGATAGATGATCACTAAATTGACTTTTGAAATTAATAATGTATGAATCTTCTAAGCAAATTTCTTCTTCCAGTTAGATCAGGAGAGGAGGCAGCCTACAAGAAAAAGACTGTGGATCTACATCAGGAAACCTGAGTTTCAGCTCTGCCACTCACTGCAGCACGCTGGGACAGCACCTCTCTGGGTATCACTCATAAAAGGAGGGAGTCGGTTTGTGTCTCAGGAAAAGGGCGTTTTCCCTCCAAACTCAAAATTCTAAGAATTTTGAACATCCCAATCCATGATTCCAGTGACTCCTTACACCTGTATTTAAAATTCCTTACCTTGTTGTTCTTTCCCATCCTAGTGATCCAGAAAGCAATCTACCACAATTTCTAGTCTAGGAGAACTTCTCTCTCTCAGTTTGTCTAGCTAGAGACTAGCATGACACCTGTTGGGGACAAGTCTGATGTGTTGCAGTCCAATGCCAGTTGGAACAGACACGTGGACTAATTTGGACTCCTGGTGGCACAAGTTCCCCCGGTTGCTGATAGAGAACTGTGAAGTCTAAATTGGAAGACAGGCCGTATCCAAAAGAAAATCTATGTCTCTTTCCCAGAATACCATGAAGCCATAAATAGAAAATGACGATGTAGAGCCTAAAGCATTCGTCAAGGCGCTTTTAAGTGTCTCTTTTTAAAATGATGAAATTGAATGGTGGAAATTAGGAGTTTTAGGGTCCACAGATTAAGGAGGTACAGGCCAAGAGAAAAAGGGCAGGAGCAAATATGGCTTGCTACAAAAGAAAATTAATTCTCTAAGTCTTCCCTGTGGCTCAGACGGTAAAGAATCCGCCTGCAATGCGGGAGACCCGAGTTCGATCCCTGGGTTGGGAAGATCCCCTGGAGAAGGGAATGGCAACCCACTCTGGCATTCTTGCCTGGAGAATCCCATGGACAGAGGAACCTGGTAGGCTACAGTCCATGAGGTCACAAAGAGTCGGACACGACTGAGCAACTGAAAGGAAACAGTGCCCTGCAATTTCAGTAAAAACTGAAAGGCACAAATGACCCCAAGGCACTAAAGGTCATGGATTTTCACTGTTTCACCAACACAGCAAAGGTTCCAGTGAAATGAATTCACAAAAGTCTACAGTGACATGTTTATTAGTCCACGGGGGCAGGTGACTTAAAGTAACCAGAAACAAAAGGCAAAATAAATAAATACAGAATAAATACCTATAGGCAAGGAAGGTATGAAAAGGAGTTCAACCTCAATAATAATTAAAACAGAATGTTAAATAAGATATTTCTTTTTGCCTATCAGGTTGGCAAACAATAAACGAATAGCATTCAGTGCTGCTACAGATGAAGGGAAATAGCCAATCCTGAAAACAGTAGGTCATGCAAAATTTTAAATATGCATGGTCATTGACCTAGTAATATAGTCCTCAGAAATTCTTCCATGGGTATTCCTAAATGCTCATGTATGCTCTTAACAGCCGAATCTGGAAACTACTCACACCAATACTGATTTAGTTAAACAAACTTTGTACACCCAAAAGACAGAGTAGTACTCCATAGCTGTTTTTAAAGCGATGAGCAGTAGCTAAATGTAGTGATGTGGGAAGATTTTCCCGTGAAAAGCAAGTTTTGGAAGAGAATACATAGTATGATCCAGTTTTTTTAAAGGTGCACAAATGCTTAAGTGTGCATGGGGGCACACACACATACACACATACACAACACTCAAAATCCGTGCCTGCCTCCACCCCTCACGTCTTACCACGCCAGCCTCACATGCTGTGTTTTAGCAGCAAACTGAGTCTCCAGCTTCTGTAACATCTGTTAAGAACACGGGTCTCAGCCCTGGGCCCGCTACCCAATGTCTGGTTAACTTTCATCCTATGTTAGTGCGGGAACCTGGAGGAATATACATCAAAGTGTTAACATGGATATTTCTGAGACGGAGATGACATGGTGTTTACCCTTTCTGTATCAAACTTTTCTGTATTGTTTGCATTTCTAATAATGATAATGTTTTACTGTTTTGTAATTAAGAAATAACAACACTGTAAATGTAAAGAATAAAACTAAAAAATACAGTGATTAGATTGTATTGCTTGCTCTGCTACTACTGCTACACTCTGCTCCCTATGAATTTTTCCAGTTCTAGTTAGATATCACGCATCTGTTCTATAGAAAGCTCCAAACAAAGCATCCCAGGATAGAGGGGGTAAGACAGAAATAAAGGAGACTTCCCAGGGACTTAGAGAGATGGCGCTTACTTCCAAATTTCAGGTTAGGTTAGGAAACTGGAGGATTTTTAGCCCTATGGAATGAAAGTTGAAGCTTTGGTTTATGTTCAACTTCTCAGAGAACTTAAACCGAGAAATAACTTTAGTAGGAACTAGATATGATGTTTTAATTTTGTATTATCAGGCCCCCTAGGCCCCCCCAAAAATCAAAGAATTGTTCATTGTAAAATCAAACAAAAAAGCACCATCATTTAATGGATCTTATACCAATCAAAGTATATTATATTTGAAAATTCTGAAGTCTCACAGCGTCTGGGTTATAATTTGAGTTCGACAGTGGTGTGTGGTGCTCGTGTTAGTGCGTCCCACTCAAAACCTGGTAAGTTCATTTTTAAGTTCTTTCTCTCCACGCCTGCTGACTTCCCCGTCCCCCACCAGGGGCGCGCCAAGGCTCTGTTGGCCTGGCCTTGGGGCCTCTCCAATCCACCCCTGCCTCCGCTCCGCCCTAGCTCTGCACTCCCCCTCGTCTGGGCTGCAGCTGTGCGGCCAGTCTCCTTGGTCCTAGCAGTCTGTTCTCCACACTAGAGCTGGACTAATCTGTTACCGTTCAAATGTGACCACATCCTTTCTCTGCTTGAACCCCTTTGGTGCCCCAACTGCTCATAAGACAAAGTCCAGACTGAGTTAAGGGAGAGGCTTGAGGCCTCTCACCTACTAGGTGCTACCTTGGTTAAAGCAGTGATTCTCAACTCTCTGGGGCTTTATCCAAAAAAAATGTTTAATCCATTTTGAAAATTCATCCCAGCTGACTCTACCCTCAGTGGTTCCCTTAGAGGAACACTGATGAGGGACAGGAGCAAGGATGTCAGAGGTCCAAATGGTGTAGCCTGGAGTTCAGTATTAACCTAAGGGGGCTTAAGTGCAGGTTAAGCCTCTGTTCTCGAATCTACACCAAAGAAGACTCATTTCATCTCATTCCCTCACCAGGGAGGAAGGTTCTGGTGACATGCTCCAGCCAGGCGCTCTTTAAAAAAAAAAGTACTGAATACTGAATCTTCCTTTAAATATTGAATCTTCCCATTTATAAATAATGTGCCTATTTATAAAAAGCGAATATTTAACAAGCAGCAGTGTGGCAATTTTATTTCGGAATTTAATCTTTTTACAAAATCCAGAAGAGAATTCCACAAAGGGAAGACCAATTCATACAAATACTGATTCTCTTTCACCTTCCCAGGCATTCTGGTGTGCCACATGCTCAAATACACGTTGGGTCAGGGGCAGGGGCAGGAAGGATGCTCTGTATGCTCGTTTAATCCCACAGTTTATCATTGAGTTTATTATCTCTTTGCCTTCACACATGACTGAGAAATGACTCCAAGTAGGACATATCTACTGAATGCTTAAAAAAGAACTTGGGAAAAAAAAAAAAAGAACTTGGGGCAAGTGTCTCTTAGATAACTGCATTCTAATTTCTAAGTCTTATTACAAAGGCACTTTTATTTTTATACCAATTATCTCCTCCTGTTATTGTTATTACTCTTCAAGCTAGCCTGGCCTGGGCTTGAATACCATAGCTCCGAGCCGCTAGTTGGCTAACTCTGGTCAGTTCACTTACACTCCTCAAGGGTGTTCTCTGGTTATTCTTCCTTACAGAAAGTATGCAAGATGCAGTACAACAAGGTAGGTGTCCTATGAATGTTAATTCCCCTCCCTTTCCCTTCTCCCCATGCCCCATCACACACCACAGCATTACCTCCAGGTTGCAGTCATGCACTTGATAATCTCCTTTTAGCCTAGAACTGAAATTTATCTTCTTGCAGTCAGGCGCTCTGTAATAACGTCACTTCAAAGGAAACACTGTTTGGTCTCATGTGGTCCAGCACAGCATCCTCTAAGAAGCCTGCTGGTTGGTTGTCAAGGGAACTTTGAAGGTGGTGTTTATCCATCCTATGGGGATTCACCATGATCCAGGGCCTCATCTTCAGCCTTCCAGACATGGGACTTTATTGGTCCAATATGCTGGTGAAGGGAGGGTCTCTCCTCTCTGGGATGCTATGTGTTGACCAGGGTCACAGAGACTGGTACATACAAACCAGAATGCTGATTCTTTATTTCACAGTGAAAAATACATCACTGGTGGTAATCATGGTGGTGGTGAAGGAAGAACAGGTTATTAGAGGAATAAAACAAGCAAACTGGCTCCATGATGTCACTGACAAGGAGACCCTGGCAGCTCTCTCTCCCTCTTTCAGAGACAGAGCTTGCTAAGGGAACCACATCCAGCCCCAGCTTCTCACGTTCTACATCCCATTTTCTGTGTTCTAGTCTATGCTTTTCTGCTCACACATCTTCCTCCAACTAAAGTACCAAACATCTCAGTCCCGCCGCCGAGAGTTCTCTTGGGCTGGTGTCCTGGGTGCCCCATCTCTGGAGTTGCCTTTTCCACTCCTGTGACTTCCTCCTGCTAAGTGGGAACCCTCTGACTGGCATTTCCCTCTCTGTGACAGAAGACTGATAATAGCCTGGACTCCCTCTTTCACTCAGTCTCTCCTTCTTGATTCCCCAGGAAGATGGTATGGCTTCTCTACTTGGCAAATTGGGGGAAAATAAATGGGGTGCTCAAGAGCAACTTCTCCCCCCGTCCGCCCTCGCCACTGCACTTTGACAGCTGACCTGCTCACAGAGAATGGGATTTCTCTGCTCCCCGAGTCATGCTTCCCATGAGAAAAGGTCCAGCACGGCCCAGGCCAGGAGGGAAAGGCTACCTTACTCTGAGGTTCAGTATCAAGGGAGCCCCCTCAGGAGATAAAAGCCTTGTTCTGATCTGTCTGTATCAGTGAAAAAGGTGGCTATTCTGATCCCTATTTGAATTTCCTATTTCATTGCTCATTGTTTCAGGAGCTGAGTGCAGATAAATAACACCCTTTCTTAGCCCTGGCAAGCTTCCTGCAGCTGGCAGATGTTCACCAAAGCCCCCTCCACTTCTTCTAGCACCAAGGGGAGCAGCCACCCTGGTTTGTCTGGGGCTGAGGGGTGTCCTGGAATGCAGTCCCTTCTTGAAGGCAGGGACCGTATCTATCCCTCTGAAAAGCTGTGGTAGAAGCTCAATAAATTCATGTCAATTCAATTGATTAGTTATAGGAGAGTCACAACAGGCCCCAGTCTTAAATAGCCTCCTATATTTTGTCTGTGGCAACAATCATGGCTGCTTTGTTTTAAAATCATGGAACTAGGTAGTCAATGTAAAATGTGTCTTACGATAGCTTCATGCTTAATTTTCTGTATTTTAAATCCAAGCTCCCAGAACCAAACAATAATTCTTACCTGTGACTTTGACTAAATTTTCACAAATATATAAATTCCTTTCTTGTTAACAACAAAAGAAATTAAAACTCTGGTTGTTTTAATACTTTGATTTGTGTGAAGACATACAGGAGATCATACTGACCAGGCACAGGAATGAAAGAGACATTGATTGACACAGGGAGTTTTAAAATAGGGTTAAAATATTTTCTTCACTATTTTTGAATACAGATGCATCAAGGATCCTGGAACTCCCATTGTTTCAAATAAAGTAATGAAGTCATTGTGAAAAGATTTTATTTGAGAAAGCTGAGTCATGCTTCTGTATTCTGTCTCATCAAAACTTTTCCCTGATCTTTACCTCATCATAAAACTTTTGCAGCACCCCCCACAGTGAAGAAAAGTGAACCTTTGCAATACTTTGCCTCAAAGCTGGCTGTCTTCTGTATCCTACTTCCTTTAAGCTGTGGTGAAAGCCTTACTTAGGTATTTTAACTGGAAAAGAGTTAACAGGTTAGACTAATGTTGACAAATTGTTCAATAAAATAAAATTGATGTTTAGCAAGAACTTTACGGCAAATTTTGCTAGTGATGACTCATGCTGATAATATGGTAGGAGTTTGTAACCTGTGCCCCCCTAAAGGAAAAAAATTCAAAGACACTAACTAAAGATGGAAAGACAGACTTTCAGGACCAGCATGATAGGTATAGGAGTCGCTGCATCAGGTCTTACAGTGGGGAAGAGAGATTGGGCTCAACTCTGAATACAGCAGAGGCAACCGGGAATTTATAGCCAAAGAGCAGAGGGGAGGCCAGAACATGGAAGATTACTTAAGAGGAAACATGTGGAATAAGGGGTCTTTGACTTAATCAACCTGATAGAATTTTTAACTAAAGACAGGCCAGGGTGATTAGATATCAATTGAGAGCCAATGGAGGATGAAGAACTTGATTAGATGTTGAAGGTGGTCAGATTTTAAGGGTGGAAAGTTCTAACTAAATTTGACTTAGCAGGGTTCTTGTTAAATAGGATTTTACAGGGACACGAGCCTGCCTAAAGTCTGTGAGGCAGAGGATCTTTGTCAGCGCCCCAGAACTCTGTGGGCTCTGGCAGGTCCCTGAACACTGAGAATGCCAGCTCTAATGGTCCATCTCCACAAGGAGTTTTCCATCCACTGAAGAGGAAGACAATAAACAAGTAAATATAGAGGATAATAAGTACTGAAAGGAACCAACAGGGGGCTTCCCTGGTGGCACAGTGGTAGAGAACCTACCTGCCAATGCAGCAGACACAGGTGTGATTGCTGGTCCAGGAAGACCCCACAGGCTGCAGAGCTGCTAAGCCTGTGCTCCAGAGCCTGAGAACCCATGTTCCAGCCCAAGCAACTACTGAAACCCATATGCCTAGAGCCTATGCTCTGCAACAAGAGAAGCCCCCACAGTGAGAAGACCATGCACTGCAACTGGAGGAAAGTCTGCATAGGAACAAAGACCCAGCACAGCCAATCCATCAATCAAGAGGACAAAAAGTTCAGCTCCAGCATTGTTGTTCAGTTGCGCATTTGCTGCAACCCCGGGGAATCTAGCCCGCAGGGCTCCTCTGTCCATGGGATTCTCCAGGCAAGAATACTGGAGTGGTTGCCCACTCTTCACCAGGGGATCTTCCAGACCCAGGGATCAAACCCAGGCCTCCGGCATTGCAGGCAGACTCTACCGTCTGAGAAGTCCAAAAGAAACTGCTAGGAAGCTGGAAAGAAGAATTGGGAGAGGCCACTTTTGCAAATCAGGGATGGTGCCTGGAGCAGTACAGAGCGCTCAGGCCGGTGGAGGGGGGGGGGGGGGGGG